>MJUU01002643.1:12258-39889 GCA_002080025.1 Modiolus philippinarum | reverse complement strand
CCCCGGAAAAATTAAATTTGTGTCGGGTCCCCCTTCGCAGAAAGTCTGGATCCGCCATTGTAGTATCTCGTAAATTGAATAATATTCGAAACAATACCGGTAAATAGAAACAATCACATTGTAAGCTTGGAACTGTACAGAAGCGCATTGATGCCACATAAAAAAAAATATCTCGTAATTATGAGATACCATATAGCCAAATAAGACGTAAAACATCAATCAATTAATCAATCAATCTATGAGATACTATTTCATATTTGTGAGATATTATCTCATAATGATGAGGTAATATCTAATGAGATAATTATCTCATAAATATGACTTATTAATTCATAATTATGAGATAATTATCTCTTTATTATGAAATAATATCTCATAATCATGAGATATTATCAGATAATTATGAAATAATATCTGATGATTACGAGATATTTTGTCTTCATGTGGTATCAAAACGCTTCTGTAGAATTGACCGTTTTTCACAATCAATATTTAAGAATTATGATTCATACTTCGAAAAACGGTCCATTTGATTTTATTACCTTAAAATGAGGGGGCGGACAGGGTAAAGGGAGACTGGGAGAGAGATGGTATAAGAGAAGCTGCAGGGGCGGAAGAAAGGAAAGAGAGGCAGGAGAAGGGAGAATGACATCCCTGTCCGCCCCTCTAAAATGTTGAATTAATTCTTAATAAGAATACACACAATCAATAGTTATGGAAAACATGAGTGATTATGTGATTTACTTGATAAGTTGTCACAAAGAAAATGGTCATCTTCGATGCTGTTGGCAATACGCCGAACGTCCCGCGAAACGTTCTGTCAAACAATTGTCTGTGATCACAGGGTGTGACGGGGGTATCTGACCGTCCCTGTCAAGCCCCAGCGATCATAGTTCATTGTTTGACATAAAGTTTCCAAATAATATACATCTGAGTGAAACAAAGGACCCGGAGTGTAAAGTCCATTAACCAAAACGTGTAGAACAAATAACCAAAAGGGTCTAAATAGAAAAGCCAAAATTCAGCTAAGGACAGAGCTATGCATGAGTGAGATACTCCTTAGTTTTAAAGAAAATTTGGTAAAATTTAGACATTGCAAATGTAAATAAAATCGGTTTTCGGGTCAATGTAAATGAAAAAATAAAGGGATATGGAGTAAATGTACATGGGGAAAAATCCCTATAAATACAGGGTAATATCAAGCGAATGGAACAACGCTTTGATTGTTGTTCTTCATCTTGAAGTCATCATGAGGCCTTCAACAAAGGGCAAACACCCTTACCTTTAGTTCAAGACGTCCCCTAGCACCGGTTTGAGTGGATATTGAACAACGCTTCATCCATCAGAAAAAAAAAGAAGGGAAACGGGGAATGTGTCAAAGACACAACAAAGCAAAGGGGAGCAATAACAGCTCAAAGCCACCATAGGATCTTCAATGAACGATGAGGAAACTCAACATCCATGTATCTTTGGTCATGGATGCTTGGTCGTCAAGAAACATAACATATCGGGCAAAGTACTCTTAGAATCACTGTCATCCATTGCCCGAAGCTGTAAATTTGACAACAAACCGGGTTTCGATGAAGATGAAGAACAACAATAAAAACGTTGTTCCATTGCTTTGCTTTACCATTTATTTGTAGAGGCTTTGTCTCATATACATTTACTCCATATCCCTTCATTGCTTATTTCTTTTAGATGGACAGTAAATCTTTACATACAGGTTAACACTGAATATCCAAAATGCACACTTTTTAAATGCACAATGTTTAACCTTCCTTTGACATAATAATTACCAAATTCAACAACTCGCGATTTTGGCATCAATCATAAAATAAATCAAACTACAAAAATGCACACCTCTGAAGTACAAATAAATGATCTGCAAAATATAAACATTCTAACTCAAAAACTGTAGGAGATTTGCTTCCAGCAAATAATGTACCATTTGGTAACCTTCCGCCATTTTCAAAATTCTAATAACCGCATTTTTTTTATTGAAAACCCGTGCAGTAAATAAATAAAATGTATTGTACATGTATATTCATATGTATCAATCATAGCTAGATATTAATAGCCAAAGTCATTCAATTCAATAACCAATGACCAGAAGCAAAATCTGCAAAGAAATCAACTTTTCACAATTAATGAAATCTACTTCATATATGTTAGCTAATATCTACAGATGGGTTTAAGTATTTTCCCTCCATTACTTTCTGAAAAATACTTCGGTACAATTTATGAAATCTAAAAATCATAAAATCAGAAAGATAGTTATAACAGATTTCCTAACTTAACCTGTCCGTTTTAAGAGAGCAGGACATGCTTACCCTTCCGGAGCCCCTGATGTCACTTTCACTTGAGTTCACACTGTGAGTGCCTTTGTTTTGATATGTTGTGATTTCTATTTCTGTGCTTTGTGTTTGTCTGGCGTCATTGTTTTCTGGGTCTAGCGTCATTGTTTTCTTTGTTCTCGTTTTGGCCATGTCTTTGGACTTCGATTTTTGTAAATTCAACTCCTTTGTTCCTTCAGTATTGTACTGCCGTTGTTTTATTTCGTTTTAGAAACACAGTAATAAAATCTAAAACAGTCATAGTTTTTTGTCTGTTGTTCTCTTTAAACATTTACCTGTTATAGCGTTGTTCCATTGAATTGCTTTACTACGTATCTGTAGAGACTTTGTCTCATGTGCATTTACTCCATATCCTTTCGTTGTTTATTTATTGTATCAAATTTAATCAACAAATGTCCTATTCTAAAAATGAAATATACATACACCAGAAAACATGTACTACGTGTCTGTCTTGTTTGATGTGTTTGATGTGGTCGATACAGTGACTACCTTGATAGAGCTCGGTTGTTTACAAATAGGCTACTTAAGCAAGGGTATGTTGCTCATAACTTGAGGTCATCACTAAAGAAGTTTTACTGTCGACATCACGATCTTGTGGACCGCTATAAGATATTTGTTTCCCAAATGACAACAGATCTTTCTCTTTGCCACTAAAGTTTGATTTTCCTCTACCGGATTCGACTTTACTACCGGAGTTGACATGTTCAATATGGCGGGTGTCTTATAAGAAGCAGGAGATGCTTACTCTACCGGTGCAACTGATCTCACCCATGGTTTTTATTGGGTCCGTGTTGTTCATTTTTGTATATGTGCGTGTCTTCATTTTCTTTTCTGTGCCGTGCTCATGTTATGTCTTCGTTTCTTCGTTTTTCCGACGTTGCCATTGTCCTTGGATTGTTCTTTTCAGACTGACGGTCTGTTCTCACTTACTTTATTTACTGATATGAAGCATATTTACATTCATCTGTACATGTAACTTTCGTATTATATAATACTTCACTCTACAAATTGCCAAGCCATACACTATCTGCTGGCAGGATAATATGTGTATAAAGTCACTTTAACTCTCTTATAAATGTGCCCATTATCAATTTTCATGATACACGATAACGATCATCCCCTTAAACAATGCATTTTGTTGAAAAGAAAATAGCGTTAAAACCTATATTGTGAGATATTGCTGCGGTCAAGGAAGTGGCAAAAACTTTTGTTTATTGTAATAAGTCAAGATTAACACCCAAGCTTACACACTGTGTTAGAATCTCTACATTGTATGTTGTCTTTGCACGACAGTGGGTCAGTGAAAGGTTGAGAGCGTGGGTGTAAATCTTAATGTCGATAAATTGAAAGTTTTGCCACTTCCTTGACCACAGCAATATTCTCATGATAATGAACAAGAAATGAACAGGAAAAAAAAAGACCCTAACGGCAATTTCTTAGTGATGATTCGATTATGACCGATTCACGGTTATGTAATATGGGAAATGTTCATAAGGTGAAAAAACCGTACTGGAAAACCATTTCATCATCTGTTCTGAAACAATTGAAGAAATTTTTACCAAACTGTAACATGTTGATTTGTTCATGGTCATTAAAAAGACCTGCTCATCTCATACTGTGACTACCTTGACAGAGCTCGGTTGCTAACAAATAGAATACTTAAACAATGGTTATATTACCCATAACTCGAAATAATCACTACAGAGGTTTTACGGTCAACATCGTGATCTTGAGGATAACTATGTAGTGTCTTTGCTTCTTTGTGTTTCCAATGTAACCATTGTCCTGAGATTTTTCGCTTTATGACTGACGATTCGGATTTTACTTACTTACTTAACAAAGCATTAAACATCTTTCAGACCTGACCCTGCAGGGAGGCATGCTTAATAGAGCAGTGTAAGAACCGTCAATCCAAAACAAATAATCAAGAGAATTCGAATTATTATACGTCCTTACTTACAAACTTATTATGAGACGAATTGGAACAACTTCCATTTGAAGCCTTCTATGACAGACTTTGTGTTTTTAATTCAAATTTTTATGACAAAAGAAGAGACTTACTCCAGATCAGCATTACTAGGAATAACAGCTGTGTTCTCAAAACAACTTATAGTTACAAAAACAGGATAACAGTTAACACCTACAATGGCCAGGAACTACAATCACAAGCCACAATTTACCAGCGAACTGCACTAGAAAAAACAATAATGAAAACAAGAGACAAACATAAATAACGACAGGAACTTGAGATAGCCGGACTTGGTACCAGCACAAGCAAAAGCCAGTGGTAAGGTTAAACCGGTTTATGGTACCAAAACCTCTCCTTTCTCCATCCTGTTTCCCTATAGATGAATCAACATACGAATAAAACCCAATACAGGTAGACTACTAACTCCATGAACACAACCTTAAAAGGATTGTGTTCTTCTGTTTAATATTTTGTAAACTTTTCAGTCTGTACGGTTTAAATGACTCTTGTATTTCAGTTCAAACTATTGAAATTTTTCATTTTATTTCACGCATAATTAAATACTTGTTTATACAACAGAATTTTGTATTTGCGATAATTTTATATCAAACAATTCTAATCAGAGCCCTTTTTATACAGTGGAATCAAGTCCTGAACGGACCAAAATACCATCTTTGATGACCACTAGATACAAAACAAGACCGTAAAAATTGTTGGAAATTGCTGAAAGTTTATAATAGTGTATATACTGTAAATATAAAAAGAATATAAATAAATAATCGAGTGGAAATTTTTAGGCCTACCCAAGTCTACCCCCTTAAGCATCATTTGAAAGAAAATAGATTAATTTTGAAAAAAAAATACTTAAAATTACTAAAACAGGATAACAGTAAACACCTACAAGCCCACTTCATTATCGCCAATTTAGTTTAATGTCTGACCGAGCGTTTATGTCTTGTTGGGCTTAATAAAACTTTTAAAAAGGAAGGAAAAGATGCAATTATAGAGTATAACCATGCGACATAAATAATTTATACAGCAACGGTGTGTTTGACTTACTAGGCAATCCTGAAACTTTTTAAAAAACTTTTTTAAATAACAAAACATTTATTCAACAAAACTGTTAAAAGATAACTAAATATCGAACGTACTGTAAATTTAATTTTAGCAAAAGACCATTCCAGATTATGTCTCTTAAGTGCAGATAAAATGTAAACACTTGGAAGTCCATAAATTCAAAGATAGTAAAAATCTGAAAGAGAGAACAAATGACTTTACAAATTTCAGTTTTCGTTTGTATAGCAACCTTAATGTTAGTATATGAATGCCAGGGTTACAACAGTCAAGATAAATTATAATATACTACTCAACAAAAGAAACGATACACAGTTGATTTTGTAATCATTTTTGTATTTCGAAATTAATGGTTTTTATTTAAGTGTATTAATGAATTCAACGCCATAATGCATTTTTTATTCCATCTTTTAATCAATTCCGAAACGGATACGATGAAAATTCGGAATGGTAGTTTTTCGCCCGATGATCGAGTTTGCCGCTTACTGATGGATGATTTTAAATGGCTGATGTCAATAATTAGAACACTTCATCATGTTAACAATTTGCCATCCAAAAAAGTTTAAAACAATGTCTCATTTCGATGCCCCGTTCAATCTAAGATCAACGAGGACAGTTACTTAGCGCAGGCACACCGTCGATCTTGAATTTTGCCCTCGAAATTCTTTGCATATGTGAAAAAGAATAACAAACTAAAGACTATTGATTAATCTAAAGCAAACATGCTAATCAATCAAGTGACTGCACGTCCCGTGAGACGTCGCATAATGTTAATTCCTACGTGCAGAAAATGCATTTTGTCTACAAGTTATGGTTTTCTGCGAAAAAAGTTAAATATTATTTCGATGAAATCTGTGTATCGTTTTTTTTTTTTGTTGAGTAATATACATATATTGGACCAACAAAATGGACCATGGGGTAGACATGAAAGATAAAAAGCAAGAAGTAAGGATGCACTCTAGGCTGGACATGCATTGTCGTCTCAGATTTGTACCATACACTGTAGCATGGACTTTAATTTCAGTAAGTTCTACACTGTGTTTTTGCTGCGATATTACAAACAAGATTGTTGGTTCGCCAATCAAGTCCTAGGTAAAAACAAGTTAGCAAGTATGATGAACTGTATTTCAAAAAAAAGAGAAAAGAAAAGAAAACAATACAAAACAAAAACAAAACAAAAAAAAACTAACTAGTCATCTCGCAGCACAAATTCTTGTATGAAACCAACAGTTCCAAAAATGCCAAAATGTTAATTTTTTGTCATTTATGTCAATTATGTCCGTGACAGGTCACAGAAATATCAAATCACAGTTGCAAGCAAATAAAATCCAGTACAATGCTATCCTAACACTAATTTTGAGCACTTACCTAAAACGTGTACATAATTATCTTCTACAACGAATGTTAGTTCTGCAGCTTTGTCCTTTGGTATGAACGCTCCGCAACCAACATTCTGATCATTTACCTTCAATTTGTTCCATAAGGGCAATAACTAAATTTATGACTTTCATGTCAAAGAAAATTAGTTTTCACTGTTGTTCCAAATGTTATCAGAATACTTCAAGGTAAAGTGAATGTTATATTGCGCATTCTTACAATAAAAGTCATTACTCAACATTGCACTCTGTTGACATTAATTAATTACCCTGACAAAAAATACAAAAACACCGGTTCAAAAAATTTCCATTCTCTGCACGAAGGCGCTAAATTAGTATAGTCCGCATTCAGCTGATATGGTTAAAAACGCAATCTATGGTTTCTTTCAATAATACTCACAAATTTCAGTTATGATCCGATTGCATCCTTGAAAAGGCTCTTTATTTTTCTTAGATATGGTGTACTTGTACATGAGATTATTTTTTATTATGTGTACATTCTATTTACATTTATTATCTAAGTGTATGTAAATTCTAAAACCTCAGGTTTAACTCCCTCCATCGTAGTTTTGTCCTTAGCTGTATTTGATATTACTGATTATTCGGATTTCGTTTGGTTTTTGCGTTTTAAGCAATTGTTGAAATTGTGGGTTTCCTGTGTTTGGGTTCTGGTGCTGCTGGTGGGGGGTTGGTTTCCGGGCTAGCCGTGCAGCTCGTTGGTATTAATTGAAGTTGGAGTAAACATATGTGTTATGGTCTCATGTTCATTTTCTCCATATCCTTTCATAAAACATTTGCAGGTCTAAACTACTGTAATCTTTGACATCAGGGGATTGTTATTGTATTTTCATGTCGGTCGATTGACGGCATAGCCCAAAATGGTGAATGTCTCGGACCGCTTTCATTTCAAATTGTACCGTTTTTGTCTTATTAAAATCAAAATAATTAACGGTAGCCGTAAATTATATTAATATTGTTCTTATTTCTGAATTCTACCAAATTTGATGCACCGAAGGTCCTTTACAAAATATGCTCTTGGTGTGTCAATCCGTTTGTACATGCTCATTTTGTGTCAATCCGGTTGAATGTTTGGCCGCCTATATATTCTTTCGAATCCGGCAGAAACATGCTGCAAGTGCGGGATTTAAGATATTCATGAAGTTAAGTGTTGCAGATCACGGTGATGAAAACAATGTAAACCCTATTTCGGGAAGACAATTTCGCTATCGATATCTTCGTTATGGGCCCCAGATTACGCCCCGACATTCATTGATCATTTCTTAACCTTGAATTATTGTAAGCAAAAGCTTGATTTGATTTAGATTACCGCTGATAATTGTAGACTGCTATATTGATAACTGAAAACCTTGGAATCTTGAAAGGGTGAAACTGAAAATGCGACATTAATTTGGAATTGTGGTTATTGTTATGATTTCTTATTTCAATTTGGAAATGCATTACTATGTCTTGTTGTATACCCACTAGATACAATTTTACCAAGCCCTGCCCATTATACGTAAACTTGTAATTAAAAGAGGCAAATGGAATAACCTATTAGACAGAGAATGACAATGTCGCTAACACAATAAGCATTAATTAAGCTGTTTTTTGTGTGTTATCATTATGGTGTTTCCTAAATGGTATATAGTTAGAATGTCTTCGTTAGGCTTATTATCAGTTTTATATGACGTTGCTGATAAATTTCATATCTTCACCTTCCCAATGTTCATTATCTTTAATAAAGCATCCATATTTATCAGGAATGACACATCTGAAACCCTGTTCTAAACATCACTACTGGCATTGCTATGAATGTCATGTTAGACAGTACTTATATAACAAACAGCACCAATGAAGTTTTTCAAAGTGAGCCTATAAGCTACGCACAGGCAGTTATGTTGGTCGTTAGTATCATTATATGCATTTCGATACTTGTTACAGTCAGACGCGGGAAAACAGGCCGATTTTTTCAGTGGAAGATTTCGACCGATTCACAGTTTATGTCGTTCTTTGCGACATACTATATTACATATCCAGATTAACGTTAATGGTGTACAGAGTAATAACTGGGTCTGCTCCAGATGGTATACTCTGTACACTTTTTGGAATCTTTGTAACACAGTCTGCAATGAGCCAATCAGTTCTGACAACAATTACAGCTGTCTTTGTATTCTCGCTAATTGTACGCAACCGAGCTCTCCCAGCCGGCAAAAAAGATTGGATAATTACTGCAACAGTTTTTGGAGTTCCTCTGGTAATACCGGCACTGGCATTTGCCTTGGATCAAAATCTGAAATAGTAAGTACTCGCATAGACTATTTAAAAGGCTGATTTTTTTTCTTTACCTACAAAACTGTCCTTGTAACTAGTCAATAATGTTACTAGTACAAAAAAAACCTCTGAATGATATGAAATTTCATATAGAACTATGTTAATTGAATTCGTTGTCTTCTGTTTTTTATTTCTTTTATTTTATTTTATTTTATTATTATTATTATTTTTTTGTATTTTTGAGATGAACAACACTTTCAATGTTCAACAACAATGATGAAGACTATATAATAACGCTTGTAGTTCATACATTATTGGTGTATATTATTCAGTTTGGTTTGTTTGCTACTAATATAATAAAAAAAAACAACAACTCAACAACTTATTTAATTTGAACATCAATTTCATAAACTTCAATGTTCACTGATTACTAACAATAAGCAAAACAAGTAATACCACTAGTGTTTATTATGGTATCGTGCAGTCGTCGGCGTCAGTGGCCAGCATAACTTTGTTTCAGTGGACGGATCATTTTCAAATTTCAGTATGAAGTTTCTTGGCATAAGCTTAAGCCCGGATTTTAATTTCGGGTTTGTAGCCAGTTTCGTAAAGAGGGACTAAAAGGGGTAAAATTGGGTATTTTCGTGTCTGTGGACAACATAACTTTGGTTCCAGTGAACGGATAATTTTCAAATTTTAGAATGATCTTTCTTGGCACATAATATTATGTTCCTGGCCCCGCCCGTTTCAGAAAAAGTGGTAAAATGGGGATAAATTGGGTGTTTTCACATATTTGACTGTACAATCTGTATTATTTATCAGATTATGATGTTTTTTTTTCAAAATTTCCAATTTGATTTAAGTCAACGGATTTTACGTGGCATACTTTCACGAGATAAATGGGGTCCAAAAGGGTCGAATTTCAATTTATTTTTTATTTCTAGTCCGATTTTGATGCAGTCTTTTGCAATAGATTCCTTATGAAAAATGGACATAGCACTGCATCATAAGATTTTTGATAACTTCTTTCCTTTCAAAGATATGAGGGACCCAACGGGACCAAAACTGCAAACATGCGGATTATCTAGAAGTTTTATTTTTCATCTGATTTCAATGGGATATTTTTCTTTAGATTCCTCTCATTGTAGGCTCTCAGTAGTATGTCAACATATTTTGCGTAGCTTTTTCATTCCTGAGCTATTAGGGGTCAAAGGGGCAGAATCGCATTTTTTTTTAGAAATATGTGAAATCTATTTTTCATCAGATTTTGATGCCATTTGGGATTTTTTTCTTTGGATTCCTTTCATTGTAAGCTTTAAGTACATGTAATATGTCAACGGATCTGGCGTGGCTCTTACCGTTTCCAATCTATATGGGGTCAAATATGAAAAAAATATTTTTCGTCAGATTTTGATCGGATTTTTTCTTTGGATTATTTTCATTGCAAGCTTCATTTCACTATTTTGTGGCAAGCTAATTACTGTATCAATCTTTTTATTGTGTCCATCTGATTACTGTGTCAAGCTTTTTACTGTGTCCACATTCGCTTTAAACTATTCAAATTTCAGAGGTCTACACGCTTCGGTCGTATCATGCTGCGCTCTGATTGACCCTTTATTTAGCGGAATTTAGACCTTTTTGGTTATTTGCTCTCTATCAGCTTTTACACGTTTTCGGTTAATGGACTTCCAAATGTTTTGGTTTTATCTGCACAAATGAGACACAGGTTTTCGAAATCCGCATATGCAGAAAATGAATTAACAGTAACTTCGGTATTTTGTTATTTTTATACTAAAATGAACTTCATTCAAGTCAATTAACCTTTATAACTTAACAACAAAAACTCAATATTTGGCATGACATTTCCCAAAATAAAAAAAAAACGTATTTGGCCATCCAGTTCAACACTTTAGACTAAATACTCATTATTAAATAGGCATAATCCAATGGGAAACGTTAATATCGTTAATAATCAAAAGTTATTCTTAAACATATTTTGTAAATGAAAAAAGGAATTCATTATGCACGAAGACCACCTTGACAAAATGAAATGAAACAACTACAGCACAGCTTTTTCTTGATTTTCAAGAATTATGGCAAATAATATGCGGCACAAGGATGAATATCATATCTGGTATGCAATAACCTTACCTTTGTTAACGTTAACATAAACTAGGTGGTGCCACACCGACCAATATCTTGAGACAGCTAAATCTCGAAGGACCTAAACGTTTCCCTGTCGGTTTTATTTTTGAAGGCTTTGATTCGTTCTGTATTAATAAGAAACCTACAATCCATACACTCTTGTAAGGTATAAAGATGCTTGTTTGAGTTATCTCAAATACTTCTTGTAGCTGTTTGATGAAAAGCGCCCTTGTCTCTTTATCTCTCCTTCCAAAAAACTTCGGAAATAAATGTGTCCCCTCTTTTTCTTAAGACTTGCAAATATATTTTATTAAAACTAGATACCTCCACCAATCACGAAGAACTTGAACGGACTCGATTTCTTATGTGATAATTTTTATTATAATGACAGATCCTAGATTATTGAAGATTGACTTCATTGATCAGTTTTTTTTAAAATCCTTGTAGTGTATTTGAATCTCTATCAGTCGTTATTCTTGACAATTCTTTCTACGTCAGCTGCTGATGAAACAACTATTTCAAATACATGCTATGCGCCAAATTTCACCCTGAATCTTTACTTCTAATTAGGGGTTTTGTAAAACTGATTTCAAGTTTTTCCTTCCCTTTTCATGACCCAGGGTCATTATAGTCGATTTTAAAATCAGTAAAAAATTCATCATTTAATAAATTACTGTATTATTTCATTGAGTTCCTAATGTAAGCATACAGTGGGATGCCGACATTACCTCTCTTAAAGTTAATAGGTACAGTCATAAAATATTACTCTAAAATAACGTAGAACAGGTAACAAATGTTCTCAGAACTGCTCTAAAATCTTGACTGCTCTGACCAGTCGTTGTCATAGCTAACAGCCTCACCGTTCTAGCCAGAGCAATTGCTGATCTGACCTGTTATACCCCTTACGTTCTGAGCTGTTCTACCCACGACTGCTATGACCTATTCTAGCCATGACAACTCTCAGCTAACATGTTCTAGTATGATCGCTCGCGGATGAATATCTACAAGAACTTCAGATATTTTAAACTTAGATATATAATAAATTTTTTTTTAAAAATCGAAAAAAGAATGATGAAATGAATCGTATTCAAAAATCTGATTTTATTTAGATTAGTGGTCTTCTTCGGGTATTATTTTGCCCTTTTTTACTTATGATTATCCGGGTAATTTTAAAACAAGAGTTGTTACCCTTCTTAGATACCATACCCGAATACTGAGTTCCCGATGGGTTTACAGGGTGTATATTTCTCAACTGGTACGATTCGCACGAGTTTGTTTTACTCTTGACGATATTAATGAACGTAACCTTACTATCACAGCCAAACTTTTACAACAGTGTTACAGATTTCATAAGTTGTTGAATACATTTAAGAAGTTTTATAATAGATATGAACATATAATATCTAAATATGGTGTCACTCGTAAACAGCTTATTACTAAGGGCATTTCTAATCCTCGTTTTTACGGAAATGTTGTTAAAAAATGCCAGAAATTGATTAAAAATCCAGAAAAACTGGGACGTAACTTACATTCTTTACGTAATAGGGGATATCGACAAGATATACTGCTTGCATCCGTTAAATTAGCTTTGAGACCTAATGACCTGAAAATTTTGCACACACACTGGCCTTTCACTGATACTGCCGATATCTACTGAAATTTATGATGATTCTTGACCAAACCCTTCGGGAAGTTTTGAGTTATGATTTTTCTTCCGTAGTGCAACAGTCTTCTACCAGCAGACTAGGCTCCTTGCGCTAGCCGGCAGTTTAGCGGCGAGCACCCCTTGACCCATCTTTCAAAATTACGTATTATCTTTTCTTTCCTTTCAAGATTGTGGTCATGGAGTTAGTAGTCTACCTGTATTGGGTTTTATTCGTATGTTTGTTATACTATAGGGAAGCGGGACAGATAAAGGGGAGGTTTGGGTGCCCATAGACTAGTTTAACCCTACCGCTGGCTTTTGCTAGTACTGGTATCAAGTCCGGCTGTCCCGAGTTCCTATTGTTTTCTACGTTTGTCTCTTGTCTTATTCGTGTTTTTCATGTATAGTTCCATGACAAATTGTGGCATGTAATTATAATTTTCAGCCATTGTAGGTGTTTCCTGTTATCCATCTTTTTACATTTACATAAAATTACTATCATATAATACAAATCGTAAATTAAATTAAAGGACGAATGTTAATAAATATCAAATGATTTAAGGTACCGAAACACCCGAAATAATACGTTGTAGCATTTCAACACCCATATTATATTTGCCAACTGACCCGCTTTTGGCGGGTGTGACCCACAAAATTAACCCCTCACCCGCCGACGGCTATCGTTTTCACCTGCCAAAAGACGTACACAATTTTCAAGTTTGACAGCTTACAACGCTTTTAATTTTCCTTTAACAGGTAAGACAAAGTAAAAAAAAACCCGATCAGAAAATACCAAAAGGTTTAAACGCAGTTAAAAACTGAATTATTCCATACAAGAACTTCACATCCCGCTGAAAATGCCCAAACCACATTGACAGAAAATGTCTTGCCCTTAGCGTGTCTGGTAATAAATGGCACAAAACTTGAGCAACTGAGGGATCTTGAAAATGTGCATGATGGCTCGGCGCGATATGACCCGACATTACATATTTTATGAAATCATATGGAGTAAATGACCACAACACATATGTTAACCCAAACTGCAATAATTTAAATGAGCTGTATGGCCATTTCGGAAACTAATTCCTCATCAGCAGCACTAGAACCCAAACATAGGAAATCCTTTATTCCTAAAAAAAAGTTTAAAATGCATAAAACCAAACGAAATCCGAATAATCAGTAATATCAAATATAGATAAGGACAAAAGTACGATGGAGTGAGTTAAACCTTAGGTTTTAGAATTTACATAAATTTAGATAATAGTAATTAAACAAAGTGTACACATGAAATATTATCTCATGTTCAAGTACTCCATATCTAAGAAAAATAAAGAGCATACATCTTTAACACGGGGAATTGTTTTACCAACTCCACACTGCATTAAAACACAAACTCCTGTATTAAATATTTTATGAAAGGATATGGAGTAAATGAACATGAGACCACAACACATATGTTAACTAAAACTGCAATAATTGAAATGAGCTGCATGGCCATTTCGGAGACTAATTCCTCATCAGCAGCACTAGAACCCAGACATAGGAAATCCCTTATTAAAAAAAAATGTTTAAAATGCATTAAACCAAACGAAATCCGAATAATCAGTAATATCAAATATAATTAAGGACAAAACTACGATGGAGTGAGTTTAACCTTAGGTTTTAGAATTTACATAAATTTAGATAATAGTAATTAAGCAAAGTGTACACATGAGATATAATCTCATGTATAAGTACACCATATCTAAGAAAAATAAAGAGCATACATCTTTAACACGGGGAATTGTTTTACCAACTCCACACTGCATTAAAACAAAAACTCCTGTATTAAATATTTTAAGAAAGGATATGGAGTAAATGAACATGAGACCACAACACATATGTTAACTCAAACTGCAATAATTGAAATGAGCTGTATGGCCATTTCGAAGACTTATTCCTCATCAGCAGCACTAGAACCTAAACATAGGAAATCCTTTATACCTGAAGGTTGGGTCACGACCTGTAGTAGAATTTGAGGTTGGAGTTTGAGATCGCATGTATGAAGCACATTCAATATGAGAAAGAAAGGTAAATGTAAAGGAGACAACATCCCATCTCCAGGTTAAACAATTCAGTGCAGATAAATCAAAATATTTTGGAGACCACACACCAAAAAATTTGTAAAATCAGATAAAGCACAAATAAAAAAATATCTTAAACAGAAAACAGTTACGTACAGAGCTATGGAACGTTATAGTAAAATTTTGTACAAGTGCAAGAAATAATGGTTGTCGGGTCAGCGTCGAAATACTACTGGTTGGTGAAAACTCTCGGTGATTAACAGTTCATCGGCAGGGGCAACATCCCAGTGGTAATAGTAACAAAATACTCAAGTTACTGTAAATAGTATACCCATTTTAAACGACACAAAGCAAGAGATCAAAAACAACTATTACAATAAAAGCGTTGTTCCATTTCTTGTTTTAGGCATGGATTTATAGAGAATTTGTCTCATTTGCATTTACTCCATATCTATTCATTGTTAATATATTTATATCTCTTGTTTTATATTTCAGCTGTCACTTTGAAAGAGGGAATGTATTTGCAACCAGAAGCTGGTATTTGGCTGCTATAGCTGTGGTGCTAATTGGTGCATTTCTGATTATAACTGGCTTGTATATTACCATGTTTTGCTACACGTTATGGCAGAAAAGGCGAATTGCTGGTGTTGTGCAAACTTCAGCGGTAAAAACAACACGTTTGGCGGTGAAATTGTCACTCTACGTCACTGTTCATCTGTTTCAGTTTGCAGTCCCTGCCGTGGAGAAGTTCCTGAACGACCCACCAGCGATAATGTACAGCATTATGGCTGTCATCTCAATTGTAGGAGGAATACTAAATGGTGTGGTATACTTTGGTATAAGAAATAGATAGGTATCCAGAAATCCTACACAATACACTGATACATATCAATTTGAAATTTCTGACATTTGTGTTCTGATGTAATTTGCAATTACTAGTATCGGTATTATTTAACTCATATTCTGGTTGTAATTCCTACTGATATACATTAAAGAATTTATTATTGTTTTTTATGTTCTATCCTCCGACGACCATATGCCTTATATGCAATAGTACTGTGATGTACTGAATTGAACAAAATGTATAAATATAGAGCAAATATACTTGAGTTTTATTTGAAAAGAGATGATTTATATTGAACCTTTCCTAATAATTACAAATCTTTATACTTCGTTATGATTGTGTGATTGGTTATAACTTTGCAATTTTAATCACGTGTTGGAAACGATAACAATACTTTAAAAAAATACTATCGAATTTTAAGTTTCACAAAAGAGTAACTTTGAATACAGTACAAAACGAAGTCGGTTTTTTACCTTGATTTTGAGGTCTTATACAAGTGTTTTACAGGGAAAGATTAAACAACAAGCTGCGACAAACCTTTTCTTTTTCTATGAACAAGCATAACTTTTTCTCTTGACAACCACTTCAGTTAATTGTGAGTCCTTCTGAAATGTATACTTGGCTTTCTTTGAGTTTTATTACTTTTTCTATGAACAAGCATCACTTTTTCTCTTGACAACCATTTTATGCTAATGTGAGACGTTATTTAATGTTTACTTTAGCTTGACTGCTACATGTAAATGTGCTTATATGTCCAAGGGTTGTTTTGGCATCATATTTCTGTCCTGTCTTTGGCATCTTATTTCCGTCCTGCATTTGACATAATGTTTCCGTCCTGTTTTACTATCATATTTCTGACCTGATTTTTAACATCACGTTTCTGTCCTTTTTTCGAGGCATTATGTACACTCTTCACTCTCTTGAAATTTTGGTTCCACTGAGCATAACTAATGAGACATGGAATGTCGAAATGAACTCATTGTGAACAAAATTAGTGTCATAGTCAATCCAACAAAGGAATTTATTGCTCGAAGAGATGGATAGTTGAGATCACACAAAAATGTCAATTTCAAAAAGTACGGAGGGTGTTTGTATCAAGTGTTATCTGTAATTTTTATCTTTGACATACACATTAAAAGCACAGTCATTTGTTATAAAACAGAAAGAAAATGGGGCACATGTCAAGATGACAAAATCCCTTCTCCAAGCTAAAATGACCCAAACATCTTGGGGTTACTGTACGGTCTTCAACACAGTAAAGAGCAATACACCATATAAAAAGCTCTAAATAGCCCAAAAAAGAACATAAGTTAAGAAATCAATCTAAACAAATGGTTTTTAATATTAGGATATCAGGAGTAATACTTAGTTTACATTTCGATTTTTCAACTGAAGATTTAATCGATTCTAAAAAGGTGTGGTGAGTTTGTTTTTCCCTACTTTTGTTCCATATTCTACCTTGAATCTACTGCAAAAAAAAACAACAAAAAAAAACAAAACAAAGATAAAAAAAACAGAAGAAAAAAAACACCTTGATTCAATCTCTATGAGCGATTTTTGGTAATTGCAATTAAAACTAGGAGTCAGACAGATTTTAAACAAATTTGGCAATGAAAAGATAAAAATGATTTGTTCAAATTATAAACAGAATGATAAAGATGTCTGACAACAATGAAAGCGTTGTTTCATTGCTTGGTTTCAACATGAACAATTGTACTTGTAGAGAATTTTTATGTGCATTAACTCCAATATCTTTCATAGTTAACTTTAGAATAATTATTTTTAATGAGGTAACCTTAATAAACATAGCGATGTAAGTAGTTAACATAAAGTATTCTGTAGTCCGTTTATATTTGCTGTTCACATGAGTCTTCAGTATTCTGTTGGTAATTTAAATTTGTTGTTCACATGAGTTTTCAGTATTCTGTTGTCAATTTATATTTCTTGTTTACATGAGTTTTCAGTATTCTGTTGTAAATTTATATGTTATTCACATGAGTTTTCAGTATTCTGTTGTCAATTTACATATGTTGTTCACATGAGTTTTCAGTATTCTGTTGTTAATTTATATTTGTTATTCACATGAGTTTTCAGTATTCTGTTGTAAATTTATATTTGTTGTTCACATGAATTTCAGTATTCTGTTGTAAATTTATATATGTTATTCACATTACTTTTCAGTAGTCTGTTGTAAATTTATATACGTTATTCACATGACTTTTCAGTATTCTGTTGTCAATTTATATATGTTATTCACATGAGTTTTCAGTATTCTGTTGTAAATTTATATTTGTTGTTCACATGAATTTCAGTATTCTGTTGTAAATTTATATATGTTATTCACATTACTTTTCAGTATTCTGTTGTCAATTTATATATGTTATTCACATGAGTTTTCAGTATTCTGTTGTCAATTTATAGTTGCTGTTCACATGAGTTTTCAGTATTCTTTTGTAAATTAATATATGTTATTCACATGAGTTTTCAGTATTCTGTTGTCAATTTATATTTATTATTCACATGAGTTTTCAGTATTCTGTTGTCAATTTATATATGGTATTCACATGAGTTTTCAGTATTCTGTTGTCAATTAATATTTGTTATTCACATGAGTATTCAGTATTCTGTTGTCAATTCATATATGTTATTCACATGAGTTTTCAGTATTCTGTTGTCAATTTATAGTTGTTGTTCACATGAGTTTTCAGTATTCTTTTGTAAATTAATATATGTTATTCACATGAGTTTTCAGTATTCTGTTGTCAATTTATATTTATTATTCACATGAGTTTTCAGTATTCTGTTGTCAATTTATATATGTTATTCACATGAGTTTTCAGTATTCTGTTGTCAATTAATATTTGTTATTCACATGAGTATTCAGTATTCTGTTGTCAATTCATATATTTTATTCACATGAGTTTTCAGTATTTCCGTGCAGTACTCTGTTGTCAAATTATATCTTTCGTTAGTAGTTGAAAGGATGTATTCTGCATTCACGTGCTGTATTCTGTTGTCTATTTATATTTGTTACTAGTTTACACGAAGAATTCTATGCTCAATTAATATTTCTTTGTTTATTAATTTACGTGCACGTTTATGTTATAAAATTAAATGAAAGGATATGGAATGAATGTTAATTTGACAAAAACGCAAAAGATACATAGAAAACTCCAGTTTCTCAAGGACAGAGCCAGAAGGACAGAAACCGTTTCCCATATCACCGATACTTGTTAAGAACTAATGCTTTTTAGTAAGTTACTTTATTAGTAAAATGAAAATGTATAATTTTTATTCTTTCTGGTGTTCTGTTAGGCACTTTATTTACCAGTTTTTATTTTGAAAAGTCTTTCAAAATACTATCATTTAAATCTACCAATCTAGGATGTAGTTTTCTAAGGTGACTTCAAGATGAAGAACAACAATGAAAGCGTTGTCCATTTGCTTAATGTTACCTACATTTAAGCAATATCCCTTTAGTTTTTTCCACTAAAGTGGTGAAAACTATTTTTTGATACGATTAATTTGTGTGAATGGATACTTTGGGTTGAATTCGCGACGATTTATTTTGGGAGAGTTAATTCTTTTAAATAATCATTTTACACAAAGGCAAGTTCGCGTAAATTTCGAGATATTTTCTTTCTAGCGACATTACCGAAAATTAAAGAACCGTATATCAGATAAAATCATTAAAAATGAAATCAACATTGTTTTTGGTCGTTTTAACCTGGAGATGGCATGTTGTCCCCTTGACATTTACCTCCCCCCATTTTCTATCTTTTTCATAGCTCTGTTATATGCACAATCATCCCGAAAAAAACAAAACTTTCAGAGAAATTGTAAGACGAGTTATCAGGTCAAATGATTTTCAAACTAACTGATGATGGATGGACGGACCAGTCAAAACATTCCTTGCATTGGCATAACAAAAACTATCTTTAAAACTGTAGAAGGAGTTATGTGGACTTTTGATGTACCATACATAAAACTGACAATGTTATTCAACGGGTATTTTTGTACAAAAAGATCAAAAATCATTTTCGAATTTACGGATTGAATTTTGATGTGGAATATTGCGTTTAACATGTAGATGCAGATTATTAAGAAAGTTTAATTTGATTCTCACTTTGGTAAATTTCCTGAAAATGTCAAAGACTGAAGTTTTTGGACATTTTAGCATCTCATCCTATATTTTTCGAGTATTTTGAAAAAACAAAATTGTGAAAACTTAGAATTCTAAAACTTGATCCCAGTTTAGGAAAATATTCTGCAAGTCTAAGAAACCACTTAATATATATATATTTTTTTTAACTCTACCTACCAACCATATTTTTGGGATTTGTTTTAATTAGGGTCATTATTTTTACCAATTAAATTTCCAAAATAGTTGATTCCATTTTTGGTAACTATCCTGAAATTCTCAAAGTCTACTTATTTTTTTTTCGAATTTTAACTACCAACCATACTGTAAAGATTGGTTTCGATTAGGGCAATACTTTTCACCAATTAAATTTCCAAAATAGTTGATTCCAATTCTGGTAAATTTCCTGAAAGTCTCAAAGACAACTTATTTTTTCGAATTTTACCTGCATACCATAGTGTAAGGATTTGTTTCGATTAGGGCAATACTTTTCACCAATTAGAATTCCAAAATAGTTGATTCCAATTTTGATAGATTTCCTGAAAGTCCACAAGACCACTTTTTTTCTTTTTTTTTAAATTCAAGTAGAATTTATTTCGATCAGGGCAACCGTTGTCACTAATTGGATTTCCGAAAAAGTTGATTCCAAAATTTTTTGGTAAATTTCCTGAAAGTGTAAAAGACCGCTTACTTTTCTAACTTTTACTAAGCAACCATACTTTTAGAATTTGTTTCAATTATGACACACATTTTCCCTTAATAGATTTCAGAAATGTTATATTCTCAATTTGGTAAATTTCCTGAAATTAAATGCAGAAGGTAAATTCACAGTAACTTCGGTATTTAGTTATTTGTTACCACTGGGTCGATGCCACTGCTGGTGGACTGTTAGTCCCCGAGGGTATTTACCAGCCCAGTTGTCAGTACTTCTGTGCTGACCCGAAAGCCGATTTTATTTTGAACCTTATAATATCTAAATTTTTGTAAATTTTGTTGAAAATCAAGGAGTATCTCTTTCATGCAAAGCTCTGTCCTTAGCTGATTTTGGCTTTACATTTAGATCATATTGGTTATTTGTTCTCTATCAGTTTTTAAACATCTTTGAGTTTCTAGTCTTCCAAACGTTTAGATTTTATCTACACTGAGGAGACATTAGTTGTCGAAATGCGCATATGCAGAAAGTAAATTCACAGTTACTTCGGTATTAAGTTATTGTCGAAGCCAACTATTTTTTATAATTCTGCACTTAAATCCTACTTAACATATTTTTTATGGTTTCATGTTCATTTACTCCATATCCTTTCGTAAAATATTTAATACAGGAGTTTGTCTTTTATTGCAGTGTGGAGTTGGTAAAACAATTCCCCGTGGTAGAGATGTATGCTCTTTATTTTTCTTAGATATGGTGTACTTGTACATGAGATAATATCTCATGTGTACACTTCGTTCAATTACTATTATCTAAATTTATGTAAATTCTAAAACCGAAGGATTACCTCCCTCCATCGTAGTTTTGTCCTAAGCCATATTTGATATTACTGATTATTCGGATTTCGTTTGGATTTATGCATTTTAAACACTTATTGAAATTATAGATTTCCTTTGTTTGGGTTCTAGTGCTGCTGATGAGGAATTAATTTCCGAAATGGCCATACAGCTCATTAAAATTATTGCATTTGGAGTTAACATATTTGTTATGGTTTCATGTTCATTTACTCCATATCCTTTCGTAAAATATTTACTAATTTGTTTCAAGAAGAAAAACATTTTCACCAATCTGATTTCCAAAATATTTGATTCTAAGTTTGGTAGAATTCCTGAAAGCCTCAACGACCACTTATTATTTTATGAATTCTGCCTAACAACCATAATTTCATGAATTTCTTTTGCAAATGAAGTGACTATCAAGAGTTTAATTTCAAAAATGTTACGAAAAATTATACCCAAGGTCTTTAGCTGTTTTCTACGTCAAACGATCATTACTCTAATAGGATGATGTACCCATATCAGAAATATTATAAATAAACCTCCGTCAATGTGATTTTTATTTGTCAAAGTTGACCAAAAATCAAACTCCAAGTAGCATGTACATCTTTCATTAATGTGCAATCAACCGACAAAATATTTAAAAAAAAACTTCCTGACGTAAAAACTGCAGGAGGAGTTATCCGGACATATTATGTAACCTCTTAGTGTTGACAGACGGAGAAACAGAAACAGATGGACAGACGGACGGAATGACCAGTCAAAAACTATATACCTTCCGCAACTTCGAAACGTGGGTATAATAAATCTTTCACAAATTAGAGCTGGCTTAACCTACCTAGATGATCTTAAGGTCATACATTTGTACATACTTTTCAATAACAAACTATCCAAGACAATATTGGTTTGTTTAGTCAGTTTTAGGAATCTTTCGATAGTATTGGATGCTGAAAAAAAGTTTTCTAGCTATTCCAACATTTTGAAATTATATATTCCAGGTATTCCAACATAAAGAAAACAATAGATGTTGTTATAGCATAATATGTTGTTACAGTAATTAATGGTTAATTAATTTTACAGCTAAACATACTTGAGAAAAAAAATGATGTTAATAAATTTTCCTATTTAAAGTCATAATGCTGTTCTTAGTATGGCGGCCAGGGCAAAATGTACATAATGTAATGGAATTCATTTTCATTGTCTGCTTTGCAAATTTGACCAAGCGTCTCTGAAATAATGTAGGGAATGCCATCTACAAATTTTGGTAATTTTAAGCACCACCTTTGACAAAACCGGACTTTTCATTAGCAGTATGATAGGTGCCACGGATTACGTCCTTGTTTATCTGTTTTGTCTGTGTAAAGTTGTCTCAAATTTTTTTTTGGTATTCGTCCGCTGAATATATATATTCTGTCGAATCCGACAAAAATTTGCTGCCAGTTATACAGGAGCGAACTCAATATTGTTTGCCTATCGTTGTTGCATAAGATATAACGTTCCATTTCGGAGAAACAATTTCGTATTCGATTTCCCGATTTCTAAGCCCGTATTGGTTCCTGCATAACGCCCAAGTACCACTCGATAATTGTTTAACCTTTAATTATTGAAAGCAATGGCTTGATGTGATGGAGATTACCATAGATATCTCTATAGACAGCTTATATTAATAACTGAAAGCCTTGAAAATTTGTTTTAAGGGTGAAACCGAGAGCCAAATTGTGACATTCTAATAAAACGCTCTTTTCCCGCTTTGGAAACAAAACTATGCTCTTATTCCAACAATAATTTTTAACAAATGCGTATATTTTTGTTTACAAAAGGACATTCTTTTGCTGCAGATTTTGTGCAGTATAACTTTTTGAATAATGAATCACAAAAAACGCTGCATCAAAAAATGACAGTAAAAGAAATTAACAACAGTTACTGAATTAAAGACTCGGAACTGAAATTTACATAAACGTAACCTAGCAACGAGTGTCTTCTTGTTATGCAATCTAATCTATGTAACATATCATGCTCTACAATTTAAATATATTATTTTCATTTGTTAACGTTACTAAAATTATAAACATGAGTTATATTCCCTTTTTGCTTCAAATGTAAACTAAGCAGTCATATAATGCGACCAGCTCACACTTATACCCGTTTCGATTTTGAAATATCCGTATTTTACATTTTTATAACAGATTATTTATATTAATTCAAAAGCTTATGAGAAATTTGTAATAAATGACGAATATAGATTTTTCCATGTCAATTTATGTGTTTTTGTATTCATTTTTCCGACATATTTCATTTCTAGTGTTAAACCCAATATTGCCCTCAAAGAGCTGCTTCGAATATTCAAAACGCTTGTTTAATATATTAGAGTTGAGAAAATAAAACAACGACAGCAGCATACCGAAGGAACACAGCACACGATTACATTAATCAAAGTCCAGAGAGAAGGCCAAAGCACGAACACCAGAACACGGAAGACCAAAGACACTACATGCCTACAAAACACACGAACACTACATATACAACACATAAAAACGAATAAGATTATTGCAATTGGGCTTTATGCAAATAAGAACAAAACGTCTGCTTACAATAATCTATTTCTCAATTTTTACTCGAATTGTGGTAAATGGTATGGTTTCTAATTCCTGTAGTGATCTGCATTAGCATGTCTTATGGTATATCTACCATATACATTTAAAGCAAGCCTTGCTCATTACATGTAAGATTGTAATAAAAAAGGGGATATGAAATATACTAGTAGGCAAGGTATGACAATGTTGCTAACACAATAAGCAGTTATTAAATTTTCTTCAGTGTTATGATAATGCATTTACTAAATGAAATATACATGTACAAGTTGTTTGTACTTAATCTAATTCGATGCTGTTGTTCATTGTGCCTTCTTCGATTATGATCATATCATTGGTCAACATTGGCGATGCTATTTACTCGCTACGTCGATGGATGGACACACTCGATCGTTAAGCAGACAAATCAAAAGGTTTAGAAGCCTTGCATTACATTCGGTCAGGCAAATAGGAAAAAATTGCCCGACAAGAGATGAATTCACAGGACCTAATGTTTCAGCACATAGCACATGCGTATATATATATAATTTTTTTTTAAAAAAGGACATTTGTAATCGGTACAGTTTCAAACTTTATTCACTCAATATTATTATCAAAATCATCATTTTTTAATTACTGAACCCCTAATATTGCAAATGCACTGACACCACCTAAATACATAGTATTTATTCTAATATGACGCTCTTCTTTTGTTTTGTAGACAAACTTTGCGCTGAATTCAGTATGCACGTATTGTATAATATCAAAAAATCTTTTATTTTTACCTTGCATATTTCAGTTACTGCTTATTTACTGCTTATTTTGTGCAAAATATACTTTTGAATAATGAATCACCCAAAAATCCTGATCACATAATGACAATTTTAAAAATTCACAACAGTTACTGAATTTAACGATTGACGTAACCGTAACCTAGCAACGAGCGTCTTCTTGTCTTGAAATCTTATGTATCTAACATATCATTCTTTACAATTTACTATAAAATTTTTAATTATTAACGTGAATAAAATTATAAATATGAATTTTATCCCCCCTTTTGTTTTGCTTCAAATATAACTTAAGCAGTCAACAACCAGCCCACCTTTATACCCGCTACAATTTTAAAATATCCGTATCTTGTATTTTTATAACATATTATTTGTATTAATTCATTGTCATAAATGACGAATATAATTTCTCTATGTCAATTTATGTGTTTTTGTATCAATTTTTCCGACATATTTCATTTCTAGTGTTAAACCCAATATTGCCCTCAAAGAGCTGCTTCGAATTTTCAAAACGCTTGCTTAATATATTAAAGTTGAGTAAAAAAAAAACAACAACAGCAGCATACCGAAGGCACACAGCACACGATTACATTAATCAAAGTCCAGAGACAAGGCAAAGTACGAACACCAGAAAACGGAAGACCAAAGACATTACATGCCCACAAAACACACGACCACTACATAAACAACACATAAAACGAATTAGATTATTGTAATTGGGCTTTATGCGAAAATAAGAACAAAAGTCTGCTTACAATAATCTATTTCTCAATTTAACTCGAATTGTGGTTATTGGTATAATTTCAATAGTGATCTGCATTAGCATGTCTTTTTTTATATCTATAATATACATTTAAAGCAAGCCTTGCTCATTACATGTAAGATTGTAATAAAAAGGAGGAAAATGAAATATACTGGTAGACAGGGTATGACAATGTCGGTAACACAATAAGCATTAATTAAACTTTCTTCAGTGTTATCATAATGCATTTACTAAATGGTATATACAAGTTGTTTGTACTTCATCTTATTTGATGCCGTTGTTCATTTGCCTTCTTCGATCATGATCATATCATTGGTCAATATTGGCGCTGTTATTTACTCGCTACGACGATGGATGGACACACTCCCCTTTTTCTTGGAAATTTTAAATTTCATGCAGGCAAGTGTACCTCAATCCAAGGTTCGATGGTATACCAGACAAATCACAAGTTCTAGAAGCCTTGCATTACATTTGGTTAGGCAAATAGGAAAAAATTGCCAGACAAGAGATGAATTCACAGGACCTAATGTTACAGCACATAGTTAGCCTGACTTTCGGTCCTGCTAGCTGAAAATTTTGCCAGACCGACTAAAGTTTTGCCTGATTTGTCATTTGGTCAGACAAAATTGAATATGTCTGTTTTGATACCTTTACGTTCATTTCACAGTGTTTTGGTCTCCTTTTTGTGAGATTCTTTGAATCATTCTGAAACAGTGTGATGTCTTTTTATTTAAATTGTGTGAACCATTGTTATAGGCCCATTAAATTCGATTTATTTCTT
This sequence comes from Modiolus philippinarum, assembly GCA_002080025.1. NCBI lineage: Eukaryota > Metazoa > Mollusca > Bivalvia > Mytilida > Modiolidae > Modiolus > Modiolus philippinarum. The sequence goes on along the minus strand of MJUU01002643.1, from coordinate 13,620 downwards.
TTTCGTTTAATTGGCTGTGTGGCATCAAGAGTTCTCCAAGAAGGACCACTGCAAGTTGTGAAACATTGTGCGTGATTCATGCTCATGTAAAATATAAACAAAATTACGACGACCAATATTAGCAATGTCACCATCTCTTCTAAGTTCTGACACCCCCCCCCCCCCCCCTAAACGTAAAGCCTTTCAGTCCAGATGATTTACCAGCTAAAGTGAAACAAATGTCGCGACAAACTAAAGCTAGAAAATTAAGTTACTAAGCTGAAAATTTGAGAAAACCAACAATAGATGATACACAGGTTGAGGGGGTAGTAGTTGATATGGGAAAAAATCTGCGGTTTTCAAAAAACGTTTTTTGAAAACCGCAGATTTTTCCCATATCAACTACTACCTACGGGACTATAGAAAAAAACAAACATATAAGATTTGTTTTTCACTACAGTTGAGACGGGTAAAACGGGCGATTTTTAATAAGGTCTTAGTTCACTCACATTTTTTACGTTGCTTGCGGTTTAAGCATCTCATAAGTAAAACAAAAATCTTATATGTTTTACTCTTTTTCCAATGCTCAAGACTCTTGTTTAACCTGTTTAAGACACTGCTTATAAACTCTATCATTTTTATATAAGAAAGAAAAATAATAATCCAGTAATAAAAAATGTTTAGAGGAACACAGTTCTGTGATCGATATGAGTATTGTAACTTTTTACTAGACACTCCCATAAGAACTCCACAAAATGGAGAAGCACAAGTCAAAACGGATTACAAATTTAGCATAAATGATAGGGCTTCGTTTTATGACTGGTACAATGGGTATTTTTTAATTAAGTTCAAAGTAGATAAACTAGCTGACGGAGCAGCACCGGTCAACGACACAGTATCTGTTATTTCAGATGTAACAAATTTTCTTAGTCAAATGACATTCTACCAAAACGGAAAAACAGTTTACGACTGTAATAATTTATCTCTAGCAAATCACGTCAAATCATTGCTTACACTTTCAGATGGTTATGTTAACAGCTTAGGCAAAAACAGCTTTATTTACCCTGATAATGTTGCAACCGCTGTTGATGCTAATACAGGGTTTAAGGCGAGAACAGCTTTAACTAACGCACGAGCAGAAGTAACAGCAGAAATACCACTAAATAGATTTTCGTTCTTCGCCTCGTTAGAACAAAATCTTTTACCCCCGGCACAGATGGGAATAACGGTAATAATAAACAACGTTGATTATTTATTATACAAGGCCGATGGTGCTGATAATGGAAGAGTTGTAATTACACATTTTGAACTTTGGATTCCTAGACTAAAATTAAATTCTGTTGGTTTAACGGATGTGTTACAAAATTACATGAAACCAAGACG
>MJUU01002641.1:0-84105 GCA_002080025.1 Modiolus philippinarum | reverse complement strand
GTTATCAGAATTTTGTTTTTTACCAAACACTTGTCAGAATATAATATAATATGCCAAAATAAAAAAAAAATATGTGTCTGACATTTTCAGGAAATTTACCAAAGTTGAAACCGGAACCAAAATTCCCAAAGCTTATTGCAAATCTATAGACTATATGCAACAATTCTGCATAAAGATTTGATCCCTAAATCCAAAAATGTAGGAGGAGTTTGCGTCACATGCCACATGGGTCTAATCCACATCTTTGGGTCTTTGTTAAACTTGACATCATGGGGCCTCTTGTTTGCACCAAGACCAATATCAAAAATCCGAAAGCTTATTGTGCATCTACAGACTATATGCAACAATTCTATAACAAAATTAAATCCCTAAATCCATAAATGTAGGAGGAGTTTGTGTCACATGCTACATGTGTAAAAATTGACATCATGGGGCCTCTTGTTTGCACCAAGACCAATATCGAAAATACGAAAGCTTATTGCGCATCCGCAGACTATATGCAACAATTCTACAACAAAATTAAATCCCCAAATCCAAAAATGTAGGAGGAGTTTGAGTCACAAGAAAAGTGTGACGGACAGACGGAGGGTATAACATTATCCCTGAACTTTCTTCGAAAGTGCGGGGATAATGAAGTTTCGGAGGGGCTGGTACAGTACAAACAGAGGCATTCAGTTAAAAATCACTCTGGTCCGACAATTTTCACCCTTGTCACCCTGGAATTCACAGGCATTGTCGGTGTTTGTCCGGCAAAATTGTCGGTAAAATTTCACCCAAAAATCGTCTGTAATTTTCTTTGATGTTGGGTCAATTAATAAATGCCGATGAAAGTCGGACTTTCACCAGAATTGTGTCCTATTTGTCTCTTCAAAAAAAAAATTCAAGTTTTAGGCTAATATTAAGAGGAAAAAATAAACTAAATGTCAACCAGGTTTCGTGTGACTTCCCTTTCAAAAATCGTATTTTCGAATGTATTAATAAATGCCACGAATCAAAAAGATAATTGGATGGCTTCGATGAAACATATACCTATGTAATAATATCTCCTCAATTTCCATTTGACCGAGAATAGTGGGTTAAAACACGTCAAATTTCCAAACGTAAGCCTCCGTAGATTCTCATACTGACATGCTAGAATGTTAGGGTTGCACGAAATTGAAGCATGGAATTTCTATTTTTATGACCAATCAAACTACAGTTTAGCGGATTCCCCTTAAAAATAGGCTGGCACGTATTGTTTGTGACAAAAATAGGAGCCAAAGACGTGGTCTCTTCCAAAATTCGCCGAGGCATTTCGATTATTATCTGAGCAAAAAGGAACTTTTATACTATTGGAAAGCTCTTTCGGATAAAACACATACATGAAGATGTTAGGATAAAAAAAAAATGAGAAAAGTTATCTACTCAATAAAGAATTTCACCGTCTGTTGAGCGTTGCATTGTGTAAAAAATAATAAATGCTTTTATGGAATGTTCTTGGAACCTGAATATTCACTGAAATATTCCCTGCAAGGATTTGTGAATATTGATTTTCTCTGAAGTTATTTTGCGTTTGATTTTTATTTATTTTTAGCTCGCCGGGACGAATGTCCGGAGAGCTTTTGTCATCACCCCAGTGTCGGCGTCGTCGGCGTCGTCAGCAAAACTTTAACCTTGCCTGTGGAATGGAGACCTGAAGAACTAGGATGTTTATATTTGGTATATGACATCCTTGTGATGAGAGCTTTCTTTTGGTACAATACTTGTAGATATTTTGACCTTGACCTTGCCCTTAGGGCAATTTTTAAAAAACTTTAACCTTGCCTCTAGAAGGTAGGCTTTTAATGGTAGGGTGTTCATATTGGGTATGTAACTTCCTTATGATGAGACCTTTCTAATGGTACCATATTTGTAGACATTTTGACCTTGACCATGCCCTGAGGGCAATTTTTAAAAAACTTTAAACCTTGCCTCTAGAAGGTAGGCTTTTAGTGGTAGGGTGTTCATATTTGGTATGTAACTTCCTTATGATGAGAGCTTTCTTGTGGTACCATATTTGTAGACATTTTGACTTTGACCTTGTCCTTAGGGCAATTTTAAAAAAAAACTTTAACCTTGCTTCTAGAAGGTAGGCTTTTAGTGGTAGGGTGTTTAATTGGGTATGTAACTTCCTTATGATGAGACCTTTTTAATGGTACCATATTTGTAGACATTTTGACCTTGACCATGCCCTTAGGGCAATTTTTAAAAAAAACTTTAACCTAGCTTCTAGAAGGTAGGCTTTTAGTGGTAGGCTGTTCATATTTGGTATGTAACTTCCTTATGATGAGAGCTTTCTTGTGGTACCATATTTGTAGACATTTTGACCTTGACCTTGCCCTTAGGGCAATTTTTAAAAAACTTTAACCTTGCCTTTAGAAGGTAGGCTTTTAGTGGAGGGTGTTCATATTTGGTATACAACTTCCTGATGACGAGGGCTTTCTTCTGGTACCATACTTGTAGACATTTTGACCTTGACCTTACCCTGAGGGAAATTTGTAAAAAAAATTAAACCTTTCCTCTAGAAGGTCAGCCTTTAGTGGTAGGGTGTTTATATTTTTTATGTAACTTCTTTATTGTGAGAGCTTTCTGGTGATACCAAATTTGTAGACATTTTGACCTTGACCTTGCCCTGAGGGCAATATTTTAAAAACTTTTAACTTTGCTTCTAGAATTAAGTTGTTTAATGATAGGGTGTTTATATTTGATATGTAACTTTCCTGTGAAGAAAGCTTTTTATTACTTTCGAATTTATTGTGCATTGAGGTTACTGGAATCCCCGGCGAGCTATGTTGTCTTCTGACAACTCTTGTTATTCAAAGTTATTAATAGTGTGCTATTTATAGGTCGTCACTCACAAAGATTTAGCTTGACCAAACAAAAACCAAATTACGCAATTTTAAGGCTGATATTCATGTAAATTATTTAATAAGTAACAAATTATTTCATATAATATTATCTTTTAACAACTTTGAGTTCTGACAGTCACATGTTCATACGAATTATATAAGTTATTTTCTGCCATACGCATTATATTTAAAAAAAAAATACCCTCTCGATCTTTTGACTAGAGATGATTACTTCGTATACACAAGTAGATAAATATTGACAAGTACAATTAACAACAGCAAATGAGTGTCCTTGAATGTCAGGTTTGTTGTCGGACATTCACCCTGTTTCACCTACAGATTTGAGTGATTATACCCCCCGCAAACAAAGTTTTGGGGGGTATGTAAGAATCACCCTGTCTGTCCGTCTGTCGGTCCGGAATCACCCTGTCTGTCTGTCTGTCCGTCCGTCTGTCCGTCCATACTTCTCATAAGCGCAACTCCTCTTAAACCACTTGAAGGATTTTGATGAAACTTTACACAAAGGAAGGACACTATATGGAGATGTGCATGAAGGAATATAATTATTGTCAGAAACCAGGAAGGGGAGATAATTCAACTTTGAGTTTTCATTGATTTCCCATGTATGGGTTACCTCTTACGCACAACTCCTCTTAATCCTCTTGAAGGATTTGAATGAAACTTTAGACAAAGGAGGAACACTATGTGTAGATGTGTATAATGTCAAATAGGCTGAAAAATGTCTGATTTAGACAGAGTGTTTACATTGGAACCCTTGGGAAAAGTTTTTTCTTGAAGATTATATCATTGTGTCCATACTTGTAATTGTGTCCACACTTGTACTGTGTCCGCACCTGTATTGTGTCCACACCAACTTAATTTTTATCGATTCAGGGTTCAAGAAGCGGGGGGTATCTTTGGCTGCCATTCGGCAACAGCTCTTGTTTGTAACTGAATGCCTCTGTTTGTACTGTATATAGGTTTCAGTCTGTCTGTCTGATTTCCTGACCATCTGTGTTTCCTTTGACAGATAGGGTACTACTTTTATGTAATCAACACATCTTACAGGTTTTTACGGAGAGACCTTAAGCTTTCCAGGGATATTGGATGTTGTCTCCTTGACATTTACCCCATATCCTTTCTTTTTCATACTATATACATTGAACACGTGCACCTCATACTATGGTTGCAGTTTGTAAATTTTTCCATCTTTTTTAGATACGGGTAGCTAAATTTAGTCATTTTCAACTCCTCTCACTATTTTTCAAAAAAGAGGTCTGAAATTTTTGTACAATGTTTCTATATCAATTGACCTCATATTTTGGTTCCATTTTATGAATTTTTCTGGATTTAATTACAGATAGTGGAACTTGGTCATTTTTCAAATATTCCAAAGACAGGGTACCCATTTTGTGTAATCAACTCTCACAGATTTTCATCAAGAGGTCTGAAATTTTGCACAATGTTTCTATATACATTGAACATATGCACCTCATTTCTGGTTTCATTTTATAATTTTTTCCAGATTTTACAGATAATTGAACTGAGTCATTTTCAACTCCACTCACAGTTTTTAGCTCACCTGGCCTAAAAGGCCATGTGAGCTTTTGCCATCACTTTGCATCCGTCGTCCATCCGTCAACAATTTCAAAAATCTTTTCCTCTGAAACTGCGGAGCCAATTGTAACCAAACTTGGCCTGAAGCATCACCAGGGTATGCAGTTAAAAAATTGTGTTCAATTAGTCCGAAGACCAAACAACATGGCTGCTGTTACTAAAAATAGAACATAGGGGTAAATTGCTGTTTTTTGCAAATAAGTAAAAAAAACTTTACAGATATCAAAAATCTGACATGGAGTAAAAGTGATCAGCATAGCAAGATCTACCTGCCCTGCAATTTTGAAGAAAATCCGATTACTTGTCTTTGAGTTATTGCCCTTTTTCCGTAAAATTTTCAAAATTTGTGCATTTTTTATTTTTTATTTCAAAAAGTGTAACAGATAGAGGTCAAGTGTAAATTGCAAAAATGTTCAGCATATCAAGATCTACCCACCCTGAAATTTTGAAGAAAATCCCAAAACCCTTTTAGGAGTTATTGCCCTTTTTTCACCGAATTTTTAAAATTTTTGTATTTTTCATCTTTTATTTCCAAAACTATAAAAGATGAAGGTTAAGTGTAAATTGATGAAATGTTTGCCATGCTGTGGTGACTTCAAAACTGATGTTGAAAATTGTTCCTTGACCGGCATTTTCAAAATGGCCGCCAAAAAAGGCGGGAAAATTCAATATTGTCCGATTTCAATGAAATTTGGTTTCCAAATAGATATTGATGTTGCGACTTCAAATCCGGTGTTGAAAATTGTTCATTGTCCGCCATTTTCAAAATGGCCGCCAAAAAAAGGCAGGAAAATTCAACATTGTCCAATTGCAATGACATTTGGTTTCCAAATAGATATTGATATTGCAACTTCAAATCCTGTGTTTAAAATTGTTCGTTGACTGCCATTTTCAAAATGGCCACCAAAAATGGCGGGGAAAATTCAACATTGTCCGATTTCAATGAAATTTGGTTTCCAAATAGATATTGATGTTGCGACTTCAAATCCAGTGTTGAAAATTGTTTGTTGACCACCATTTTCAAAATAGCCCCCAAAAAAGGCGGGAAAATTCAACATTGTCAGATTTCAATGACATTTGGTTTCCAAATAGATATTGATGTTGGGACTTCAAATCCGGTGTTGAAAATTGTTCGTTACCGCCATTTTCAAAATGGCTGCCAAAAAAAGGCGGGAAAATTCAACATTGTCCGATTTCAATGACATTTGGTTTCCAAATAGATATTGATGTTACGACTTCAAAACCGATGTTGAAAATTGTTCGTTGACCGCCATTTTCAAAATGGCCACCAAAAAAGGCAGGAAAATTCAACATTGTCTGTTTTAATGAAATTTGATTTCCAAGTAGATATTGATGTTGCGACTTCAAAACCGATGTTGAAAATTGTTTGTTGACAAAATGACCTCTTGACTTCAAAACTGGTGTCGAAAGTCAGGTTCTTAGCAAGAACGTTTTTTTGTCAAAAAAGCCCAACAAAGAAATATAGTAAAACATCATCAGACTCTAAAAACAGTTCAAGATATTGGAGGTGTTTGAGTTACAAAAGTTTGAGAAACAATGTATACATTGAACATATATACCATGTTATCCCCTCGCCCAACGAAGTTGGGGAGGGGATATAGCGTTTGACCCGTTCGTCTGTTTGTCCGTCCGTCCATCTGTTCAAACTTTAGACCATATATCTTTTGAATAACAAGTCATAGATGGACAATGTTTTGTCCATGGATGCATCTTGAAGAGTACTTGAGGTTGATATACAGAATAAGTGGGTTTGACCTACATTTCATGCATGAGTGACTCAGGTTAAAGTTTTTAGCTCACCTGGCTATGCCAGGGTGAGCTTTTGCCATCACTTGGCGTCCGTCGTCCATCCGTCCTTCGTAAACTTTTTTAAAAAAAATCTTCTCATCTGAAACCACTGGGCCAATTTAATCCAAACTTGGCCTGGGTCATCACCAGGGTATGTAGTTTAAAAAATGTGTTCAGTTAGTTCGAGGACCAAACAACATGGCTGCTGTTACTAAAAATAGAACATAGGGGGTAAATTGCTGTTTTTGGCAAATAACTCAAAAACCGTTGCAGATATCAAAAATCTGACGGAGTAAAATTGTTCAGAATGAGGAGATCTATCTGCCCTGCAATTTTGAAGAAAATCGGAAAACCTGTCTCAGAGTTACAGCCCTTTTTCCGTAAAATTTTCAAAATTTATGCATTTTTTATTTTTGATTTCAAAAACTGTAACAGATAGAGGTGAAGTGTAAATTGCAAAAATGTTCAGCACATCAAGGTCTACATACTCTGAAATTTTGAAGAAAATCCAACTGCCTGTGTTGTTTTCACCAAAAAAAAATTTTCAATGCCATATGGTTATGAGTTATTTCTCTTTAAATTCTGTGTTCAAATCTTCTTTGGTTTACTTTTCTCTTTTAAGTTTAAGAGAAATTCCCTGTTATCACTTTATTAAAAATAATTATTTGTTACATAATCAAGAGCAAAAAAGTGTTTTTGTACAAACTTTTACATTTTTTTTGCAAAAATACTTTCATAAACTATACTTATTTCACAAATTAAATCATAAATGTATATATATATATAATTGTATCATGATGTAAAGCTTGCATGCTCACCATGCATAAATATTGAAGTAGCAACTGAGCTTTTATGCCTGCATAACTTTGTAACTGACCTTCATGGCTATGCCATGGTGATCTTCTTGCCATCACTGTGTCAGTGGTCCGTCTGTTGTTAACTTTTCATTCAAACATTTCTTCTCTTCTCTGAAACTGCTTGGGCCAATTGGAACCAAACTTGGGCACAATGGTTCTTAGGTGGCCCCTTTTAAAAAATGTCTGGCAAGTCCGTATCATATCCAAGATGGCCGCCAGCAGGGAACGTGGTTTAACATTGGACCCTATGGGAAAGCATTCAAAGATCTTCTCTGAAACCACTGCGCCAAGTGGAACCAAACTTGGTCACAATAGTGCTTCGGTGGTCTCCTTTAATAATTTTGTCCGCAAGTCTGCACGTCATCCAAGATGGCCGCCAGCGGGGAACTTTGTCCAAAATTGGACAATATTGCAAAAATCTTCTCCTCTGAAAATAATAGGCCAATTGGACCAAACTTAGTCACAATGGTCCTTACGTTGCCCCTTTTAAAAATGTGTTCAGCAAGTCCACATCATATCCTAAATGGCCACCAGGAGGGAACATGTTTTTAACATTTGACCCTATAGGGAAACATATTCAAAGATCTTCTCCTCTGAAAGTACATGGCCAATTGGAATCATACTTAGTCACAATGGTCCTTACTTGGTCCCCTTCATAAAATGTGTCTGGCATGTCCAAGATGGCAGTCAGCAGGGAACATTGTTTAACCTTGGACCCCATGGGAAATCATTTAAAGATCTCCTCTGAAAATACTATGCCAATTGGAACCAAAATGAGGCACAATGATCCTAACACGGTCTTCTTCAAGAAAAGTGACAGTTTTTCTACGCCCCATCAAAAATAGCTGCCTGTGGGGAACAGTTTAATTTGGGATCATATAACATCAGCAAACTTCAAAATGAGACCCTTAAACAGTCAATAAACTAATTTGAAAATGAGAACCTTAAACGTTGTGATAATTTTGACTTATTGTGTCAGCTATGACCCAGGTGAGCGATACAGGCTCTTGAGAGCCGCTTGTTGTAAGAGTCCAGATCTGGGATACTTAAACTTGTAGAGGAATAATATTTTGTATGTAGATGTGTCTTATAAAGTAATGAAGCTACAGATAAAAATTAGGTCACTTTTACCTACATTTCATGCAAGAGTGACTCAGGTTAAAGTTTTTGTAAGAGTCCAGATCTGGAATACTACAACTCGTAGAGGAATAATATTTTGTATGTAGATGCGTCTTGTAAAGTTACGAAGCTCCAGATAAAAATTAGGTCACTTTGACCTACATTTCATGCATGAGTGACTTAGGTTAAAAGTTTTTGTTAGAGTCCGGATCTGGGATACTTGGATTTAAGATACTTCAACTTGTAGAAGAAGAAAAGTTTGTATGTAGATGCGTCTTGTAAAGTTACAAAGCTCCAGATAAAAATTTGGTCATTTTGACCTACATTTCATGCACGAGTGACTTAGGTTAAAGTTTGTGTTACAGTCTAGATTTTAGATACTACAACTTGTAGAAGATTTATCTTTCATCAGTAGATGCATATGCTTTAGTTATGAGGCTCCTGATTGAAATAAGGTCACTACATTTCTTGCCTGACTGGGTTTAAATAACAAGCCAGATCTTGAATGGTACAAGTTCCTTGAGTGCTTATATACTAGACAAACATTAATAAACCAGCGAGGGGATTAGCTGTCATTTCCGACTGCCCCTTCTCTTGTATTTTGGTTGCATTTTATGAATTTTTATACGATCCCAAAAAAATTTTTGAGGTATATTGGTATGATACTGGCGGCGTCAGAGTCTGTAGACACTTTGTTTCCGTGTTTACTTAAGTTCTGGTTGATCAATCTTTATGAAATTTTAACACAATGTTCCTTGGCACAAAGGGAAGTCTGGGATTGCTTTGGGTATTGTAGCCCCTCCTGTTTCTGAAAAAGGGCCAAATTGGGTGTTCTCATATATTAGGTTGTAGAATATTTATTATCAGATTTTTATGGGGTTTCTTTCAGTGTGCTCCTTATTAAATTTCCAATCAGTATTATGTAAACGGATTTCACATCGCATGTACCGTTCACGAGATAAATGGGACCCTAACAAGGGGAATCCAAAAAAAAATTATTTTTAGTCCGATTTTGATGCAGTTTTTGTATGCCAGTGACGAAAGTTGCTGAAAGCGAGACATAGGTATTACTTTCCCGGCGGCGGCGGCAAAGGCGGCGTTGTAAACTTTTTCTAAAACCTTAATAACTTTTTAACTGTAATGGATGCACAGATCATCTTTGGTCCACAGATGCCTTAGGTAACGAGCTTTCCAGCATCACATGTTTCAGATGACATTGACCTTGTCTTCATGGTTCAATGACTCCATGAAAATTGCGACATAGTTTCACATTCAAGTCCTTTTCTCTGTATTTGTAATGCATAGATCCATTATATTTAGTGTATTGATGCATCTTAGTGGGTACATGCCAGTCTGCCACTTGTCAAGTAACATTGACCTAATTTGCACGGTTCAGTGACTTTGTAAATTTTAAATTTAAGTCAATTTCTGAGCCATTGTAATGTGTAGAGATACCATATTTGGTGCAATGCTTCATTTTAAAGAGTACATGCCAGTCTGACACCTGTCATGTTACCTTGACCTCAATTTAATGGTTCAGTGACTTTGTTATTATTTTTACATTTATGTCCAATTCTCAGCTATTAAAGATCCTAGACTCTTCATATTAGGTTTATTGTTACATACTAATGGGTAGATGCCAGTCTGACACTTGTCAAGTAACCTTGACCTTAATTTCATGGTCCAGTGACTTTGTTAAATTTTTACATTGATGTCCATTTCTCAGCAATTAAAGAAGCTAGACTCTCCATATTAGGTTTATTGTTACATATTAAAGGATAAATGCCAGTCTGACACCTGTCAAGTAACCTTGACCTTAATTTCATGGTCCAGTAACTTTGATATTTTTTACATCAATGTCCATTTCTCAGCAATTAAAGAACCTAGCTTCTCTATCTTAGGTTTATTGTTACATAGTAATGGATATATGCCAGTCTGACACTTGTCAAGTAACCTTGACCTTAATTTCATGCTCCAGTGACTTTGTTATCATTTTACATTTATGTCCATTTCTCAGCTATTAAAGATCTTAGACTATTCGTATTAGGTTTATTTTACCAGGCCTTCAAGCGGCCCTATATTTCCTATAATTCCTATAAAATCCGTGCCCTATAAACCCTATATTTTGGCTTAAAATGGGCACTTTCCCTATATTAGCCCTATTATTTCATTTTAAAAGTTGAGTAGAACTCCACCTTTATTTTTTGTCGATAACAAATACTTTTAAACAAAATTTTACCCTCGCTTCGCTCGGCATGGAACATCACATAATACAAAATTTCTTATTTTTTTGCATTCGCTTCTTGCTAAATTCTTGCAAATACAGAATGTACACATTTTGGGCTTTTTGTGCACACATATTTAAAAATATCAGGTGCAGAAAATATTAAAAGAGTAAAAAATAACCCTATATCTGCCCTATTTCGGTGATTTTTCCCCCTGTATATCCCTATTATTCAGGAAAAACTGCCCTATTAAAAGCAAACTCCACTTGAAGGCCTGTTATACATATAAAGGATAAATGCCAGTCTGACACCTGTCAATCAACCTTGACCCTAATTTCATGCTCCAGTGACATTGTTAATTTTTTATATTGATGTCCAATTCTCAGCAGTTAAAGAACCTGGACTTTCCATATTCAGTTTATTGTTACATATTAAAGGATAAATGCCAGTCTGACACCTGTCAAGTAACCTTGACCTTAATTTCATGGTCCATTTCTCAGCAATTAAAAAACCTAGACTCTCCATATTAAGTTTATCCTAAAGTTGAATCAGGCATTAATTTTCTTGACCTTCTGTATTAAGTTCATCATGTGTAAACGATAATGTTTATATTCTGGCGAGGCGTCTCTGTGTCTACACTTGTTTTCCATGAATTCCTTATGAAAAATTAATGTGCACTCAATTATAAGATTTTTTTTTAACTTGTTTCCTTTCCGAGCCATGAGGGGCCGAACGGGGCCAAAATTACAAATTTGCCGATTACCTAAAATTTTTATTATACCCCCTGCAAACGAAGTTTTGGGGGGTATATATGTCCATCTGTCTGTCTGTCCCCTTTCTGGTCCGGTGTAGAACTTTCATACCGTATCACCTAGGATTATCAAACTCGGTGTGTTGATGCATCATGGGAAGACGATGTGTCCCGTACCAAATTTAAGTCACTGTGACCTTGACTTTGACCTTTATGATAGTAAAACCATGTGCTTTTTGTATCCGGAGCAGAACTTTTGTACCGTAGCACCTAGGATTATCAAACTTGGTGTGTTGATGCATCATGGGAAGGTGATGTGTCACATAACAAATTTAGGTCACTGTGACATGACTTTGACCTTTGACCTTAATGCTCATTTTGTGTCGAAAGCTTGGTTAAATAATCTTTGTATCCACCGAATTATATATTATTTAATGTATTACCATTTAAATGAAGTACCAGATATGAAATGATTGAATAAAACCTGTAACATCAGTCCCGACAGGCTTTATTTCCGTTAGATTTACTTTCCAATTACCATGTGGCTGAAGGTCAAATTTCAAAATTACATGCCTTGGTACTCAAATGCAGTTGGGGGGTATTAGTCTGGCTTTGCCGACAGCTCTAGTTTTTCATCAGATTTAGATGGGATTTTTTCCTTGGATTCCTCTTGATATAAGCTTTCAGTGGTATGTCAACTGATTTAGCGTAGCTCTTACTGTTCCCAGGCTATAAGGGGTCAAAGGGGCCAAGACTGCAAATTTGCAGATTATCTAAAATTTTTATTTTTCATCGGATTTCGACAGGATTTTTTTCTTTGGATTCCTCTTGATATAGGCTTTCTTAGGTATCAAACGGATTTGGCGTAGCTCTTATCGTTTCCAAGCTAAAAGGGTACAAAGGGGCCAAAGCTGCAAATTTGCAGATTACCTAAAATTTTATTTTTCATGAGATTTCGACGTGATTTTTTTCTATGGATTCCTCTTGATAGAAGCTTTCAGTAATATGTCAATGGATTTGGTGTAGCTCTTACTGTTTCCGAGCTATAAGGGGTCAAAGAGGAATCATAAGGAGTCATAAGGGCTAATTTTTATTTTCCCTAGTTGTGTCCAGCTAATTACTGGGTCAATCTCCTTATTGTGTCCATCTAATTATTGTGTCAAGCTCTTTAGTATGTCCATACTTACTTTAAAATTACACTTGTTCAAATTTCAGTGGTCGACATGCTGCGATCGTATCATGCTGCGCTCGGAGTAGCCCTTTAGATTAAATTACAGATTACAGATTCAATTACGGTCATTTTTCGACAACATTCTATAGGCAGGATACCCATATTGTGTAATCAACACCTCTCACAGTTTTTCATCAAGAGATCTGAAATTTTGCATGATGTTTCCATATACATGTACATTTAACATTTGCACCTCATTTCTGATTGCATTTGATGATTTTTATGCCCCTGGATCTTTAGATTGGGGGCATAATGTTTTTGTACTGTCTGTCTGTCTGTCCGCAACTTTAACCTGGCTCATAACTTTTAAACCAGATGTTGTAGGACCTTCATATTTGGTATGTATATTGATCATGTGAAGCTGTACATTTTTATGCAAATTTCACTAAGGTCAGGTCAAAGGTCAAGGTCACAGAGGTCAAAAGGTCAAAATATAGATTTTGCAATAGCTCGTTAATTACAATTGCTAGAGGCTTGATATTCTATATGTGAATAGATCTAATAGAGCTTAATACAAATCCACCAAAAAAATTGGGGTCGGGTCAAAGATCAAGGTCACCGAGTGCAAAATTGAAAACTTTAACAAAAACTTAATATTGCCTATATCTTTTCAACCAGATGTGATAGGACCTTCATATCTGGCTTGTAAATTGGTCATATGAAACTGAACAGTATTATGCAAATTTCACTAAGGTCAGGTTAAAGGTTAAGGTCACAGAGGTCAAAAGGTCAAAATTTAGATTTTGCTATAGCTCGTTAATTACAATTGCTAGAGGTCTGATATTCTATATATGAATAGATCTAATGCAGCTTAATACAAATGCACCAAAACAATGTTGGTCAGGTCAAAGGTCAAGGTCACTGAGTGAAAATTTGAAAACTTTAATATTGCTGATATTTTTCCAACCAGATGTGATAGGACCTTGATATTTAAGCTGTATATTGATCATATAAAGCTGAACACCATTAAGCAAATTTCATTTAGGTCAGATCAAAGGTCAAGGTCACAGGGGTCAAAAGGTCAAAATTTAGATTTTGCTTTTAGCTTGTTAATTACAATTGCAAGAGGCTTGATATTCTGTATGTGAATAGATCTAATGGAGCTTAGTCTAAATGTCAATTTAACCTTAATTTCTAGTGATTGCAATTTTATTATTTATTTTGTATGGTAGACATGGTTGCTGCCGAGGCATAGTGTTTCACAAATACATCTTGTTTTTTTCTTGATTTTATAGATAGTGGACTTTAATCATTTTTGACTCCTCTCACAGTTTTTCAAAAAAGTCTGAAATTTTGCACTATGTTTCTATATACATAAAACATATCCTCATTATATTCTTGTTCCATTTTATGAATTTTTCCAGATTTTATAGAAAGTTGAACTTAAGCCATTTTTAAACAATATTCAAAAGACAGGGTACCCATTTTGTGTAATCAACTCCTCTCACAGATTTTCATCAAGAGGTCTGAAATTGTGCATATTGTTTCTGTATACATTGAATATATGTACCTCATATTTTGGTTCCATTTTATTAATTTTTCTGGATTTTACAGATAGTTGAATTTAGTCATTTTTAGACCATACCCTTTAGGCTAGGTCCCTATTTTATGTAATCTCATCTCACAGTTTTTCATTAAGAGGAATGAAACTGCACAATGTTTCTTTATATAATGAACATATGCACATCATATTTTGGTAGAGTTTTCTATTTTTTCTAGATTTTACAGATAGTTGGGCTTAGTCAATTTTTGGCAATCTATAGGCATCAAGCAGTATTCAATTCTGCCAATAATATGAGTGCTGGGTAAACATTTTGTGTAATTAGCTCCTCTCCCTTGTTTTTATCAATAGGTCTGAATCTTTCATAGTATTTCTATATACATTGAGCATGTGCACCTCCTATTTTGGTTGTATTGTATATTTTTTGCGGGATATGAGGGCTGCTTGAACATTTTTGGACANTGAAGATGTGCATGTGGATTCTGATTTTCGGTTCATTTTTTTGTCAAAAATATACAATGTTTTTTCTCAGATATGGTGTACTTGTACATGAGATTATATCTCATGTGTACACTTTGTTCAATTACTATTATCTTAATTTATGTAAATTCTAAAACCGTAGGATTAACTCCCACCATCGTAGTTTTGTCCTTAGCTATATTTGATATTTACGTATTATTCGGATTTCATTTGGTTTTATGCATTTTAACATTTTTTGAAATTACGGATTTCCTTTGTTTGGGTTCTAGTGCTGCTGATGAGGAATAAATTTCCGAAATGGCCATACAGCTCATTAAAATTATTGCAGATGGAGTAAACATATGTGTTATGGTCTCATGTTCATTTACTCCATATCCTTTCGTAAAATGTTGAACTTAGTCATTTTTTGGTGATTTAGTACTAAAGGGTACATAGTTTGTCCGTGCAACTCCTACGGTTTTGATGCTAAGAAGTTTTTATTAACTATATTGAAGAAGTGCATTTAGAAAGGATTTTGATTTCGGTGCATTTTTCTTAAGAAGATACATTGTTGAACTTAGTCATTAAGGGTGAATTAGCAATAGAGGGTATGACTATATAGATTGTCCACATTACTCTTCCTACAGTTTTGATGCTTGGAAGCTTTTATTTTGCAGTTCATCGGTACTTATATTGGAGGT
This sequence comes from Modiolus philippinarum, assembly GCA_002080025.1. Lineage (NCBI taxonomy): Eukaryota > Metazoa > Mollusca > Bivalvia > Mytilida > Modiolidae > Modiolus > Modiolus philippinarum. Next base: position 68,968 of record MJUU01002641.1, on the reverse strand, counting down.
ATGCATATGATAAGGATTTTTGTATTGGTTCATATATCAAAAATATACATTTTTGGGGTGATTAAGTAAAAGAGGGTACATGGTTCGTCTTTTTAGTAACATGTGTTTAGCGGTGGCATCATATGTGTCTTACAGACACAAATATCATTACTAAGAAATCATTTTTTGCTCACCTGGCCTAAAAGGCCATGTGAGCTATTGCCATCACTATGCGTCCGTCGTCCGTCCGTCCGTCCGTCCGTCAACAATTTCAAACATTTTCTACTCTGAAACCGCTGAGCCAAATTAAACCAAACTTGGCCTGAATCATCATCAGGGTATGGCTTCTCAAACTGATGTTCAGTTTGTCCCTCTGTCGAACAACATGGCCGCCATTGCTAAAAATAGAACATAGGGGTAAATTGCAGTTTTTGGCTAATAACTCGAAAACCGTTACAGATATCAAAAATCTGACATGGAGTAAAAATGATCAGCATGATGAGATCTATCCACTGTGCAATTTTGAAGAAAATCTGAAACCCATCTCGGAGTTATAGCCCTTTTTAGCTCACCTGGCCTAAAAGGCCATGTGAGCTATTGCCATCACTTGCCGTCCGTCGGCGTCCGTCGTCCGTCCGTCCGTCGTAAACTTTTTCAAAAATCTTCTCCTCTGAAACCACTAGACCAATTTTGACCAAACTTGGTCTGAATCATTACCAGGGTATCTAGATTCAAAATTATGTTCGATTAGTCCGAGGACTAAACAACATGGCTGCCGTTACTAAAAATAGCACATAGGGGGTAAATTGCTGTTTTTGGCAAATAACTCGAAAAGGTTACAGATATCAAAAATCTGACATGTAGTAAAAGTAATCAACATGGCAAGACCTACCCGCCCTGCAATTTTGAAGAAAATCTGATTACCAGTTTTGGAGTTATTGCCCTTTTTCCGGAAATTTTTCAAAATTTTAATATTTTTTATTTTTTATCAAAGAAACTATAACTGATAGAGGTCAACTTTAATAGCAAAAATGTTCAGCATATCAAGATCTAACAGCCCTGAAATTTTGGAGAAAATCCAAAAACCCTTGTAGGAGTTATTGCCCTTTTTTAACAGAATTTTCAAAATTTTCATATTTTTTGTCTTTTATTTCCAAAACTATAGAAGATTAAGGTTAAGTGTAAATTGATAAAATGTTTGCCATGCTGTGCTGACTTCAAAAGTGGTATTGAAAATCGTGTGACCGCCATTTTCAAAATGGCCGCCCCCCCAAAAAAGGCGGGAAAAATTCAACATTGTTCAATTTCAATAAAATTTGGTTTCCAAGTAGATATTGATGTTGCGACTTCAAAACCAGTGTTGAAATTTGTTTGTTGACCGCCATTTCAAAATGGCCGCCAAGAAAGGCGGGAAAAATCAACGTTGTCTGATTTCAATGAAATTTGGTTTCCAAATAGGTATTGATGTCGCAACTTCAAAACTGATGTTAAAAATTTGTCGTGGAATGCCATTTTCAAAATGGCCGCCAAAAAAGGCGGGAAAATTCAACATTGTTCAATTTCAATAAAATTTGGTTTCCAAATAGATATTGATGTTGCGACTTCAAAACCAGTGTTGAAATTTGTTTGTTGACCGCCATTTTCAAGGCGGGAAAAATCAACGTTGTCTGATTTCAATGAAATTTGGTTTCCAAATAGATATTGATGTTGCGACTTCAAAAACTGATGTTGAAAATTGTTCGTTGAACGCCATTTTCAAAATGAAAACCAAAACAGGCGGGAAAATTCAACATTGTCCAATTTCAATGAAATTTGGTTTCCAAATAGATATTGATGTTGTGACTTCAAAACTGATGTTGAAAATTGTCATTGCCTGCCATTTATAAAATGATGTTTTAACTTCAAAACTGGTGTCGAAAGTGGTCCTTAGCAAGAATGTTTTTTGTCAAAAAAGATAAACAAAGAAATATAGTAAAACATGATCAGACTTTTTAATACAGTTCAAGATATTGGTGGTGTTCCAGCTACCAAAGTTTGAGACACTGAAGGTCAACTGTATAACTCACAATGTAAGCTTGATTGTCGTATTGTGCTTCATAGTTTTCTTCACAATATAAGAAATATGTTTAAACTAGATTATAAAGGGGAACCCCTGCCAAAATTTTTTTATGGAAAGGGGGACTTGGAATGTTTTGATTTCAGCAATATGCATTATCTGAATTATAAGGGGAACCCCTACCCCAATTTTTTTTTTGAATGATTGTAATGGATAGTGGGGCTTTAAATTAACGGGGAAACTGCTGAATTTACTTGCCCAATTGGAACCATACTTGGTGACAACTGTCCATAGTCAGTACCTATCAAAGAATGTTTCTGGTAAGTCTGCATGTATTCCAAGATGGCTGCCAGCAGGGGACATAGTTTTACATTGGACCCTATCCCGGAAAAACACATTCAAAGACATTTTTCTCTGAAACTACTTGGTCAGTTGGAATCAATAGGCCTTTAATGGTCTTCTTAAAAAATTATGTCTGACAAGTCTGCACCTCATCCAAGATGGCCGCCAGCGGGGTCCAATGTTTAATATTGGACCCTATGGAGGAAAACACGTTCAAAGATTTTCTCCTTGGAAACTTCTAAAAAATGAGACACTTTAACATTGGGTTAATTTGGGCTGCAGTTTATGCCAAACATGGATCAGGTGAGCTATACAGGCTTTTAAGAGCCTCTAGTTCCGTTAAATTTTCAAAAATTTTTGCATGTCTGTCCGTCAACAATTTCAAACATCTTCTCCTCTGAAACCGCTAAGCCAAACGAAACCAAACTTGGCCTGAATCATCATCAGGGTATGGCTTCTCAAACTGATGTTCAGTTTGTCCCTCTGTCGAACAACATGGCTGCCATTGCTAAAATAGAACATAGGGGTCAATTGCAGTTTTTGGCTAATATCTGGAAAACCGTTACAGATATCAAAAATCTGATAGGGATAAAAATGATCAGCATGATGAGATCTATCCACTGTGCAATTTTGAAGAAAATCTGAAAACTCATCTCGGAGTTATAGCCCTTTTTCCGTTAAATTTTCAAAATTTTTGCATTTTTTATTTTTTATTTCAAAAAGTGTAACAGATAGAGGTCAAGTGTAAATTGCAAAAATGTTCAGCATATCAAGATCCACCCACCCTGAAATTTTGAAGAAAATCCATAAACCCTTGTAGGAGTTATTGCCATTTTTTCACCGAATTTTTAAAATTGTCGTATTTTTCATCTTTTATTTCCAAAACTATAGAAGATGAAGGTTAACTGTAAATTGATTAAATGTTTTCCATGCTGTGGCGATTTTAAATCTGATGTTGAAAATTGTTCCTTGACCGTCATTTTCCTAAAAAGGCGGAAAAATTCAACATTGTCCGATTTCAATGAAATTTGGTTTCCAAATAGATATTGATGTTGCAACTTCAAAACCGGTGTTGAAAATTGTTTGTAGACCGCCATTTTCAAAATGGCCGCCAAAAAAGGTGGGAAAATTCAACATTGTCCGATTTCAATGAAATTTGGTTTCCAAATAGATATTGATATTGCGACTTCAAAACCGGTTTGAAAATTGTTTGTTGACCGCCATTTTCAAAATTGCCGCCAAAAAAAGGCTGTAAAATTCAACATTGTCCGATTTCAATGAAATTTGGTTCCCATATACATATTGATGTTGCGACTTCAAAACTGGTGTTGAAAATTGTTCGTTGACTGCTATTTTTAAAATGGCTGCCAAAAAAGGCGGGAAAATTCAACATTGTCCGATTTCAATGAAATTTAATTTCCAAGTAGATATTGATGTTGCGACTTCAAAACTTCAAAATGACATCTTGACTTCAAAACTGGCGTCGAAAGTGGTCCTTAGCAAGAACGTTTTTAACAAAAAAGCCCAACAAAGAAATATAGTAAAACATGATCAGACTTTAAAAACAGTTCAAAATATTGGAGGTGTTTGAGCTACGAAAGTTTGAGAAACTGAAGATCAACTGTATAACTTACAATGTTACCTTGATTGTGGCAACTGAAGCCTCTGGTTTGATTCAACCTTGGGTGGGGCATGTCATCCTCTAGTTTTTTCTTCTTGTGACATTTTCACACTTTTCGATCGGTATGAGAAAAAAACACTGATAATCAACATGTGGTCGAAGTTGTTTTAGCTACTATTATCCCGTTAAAAAGTACGTGCGAGTCCTTGGAAATACTAAAAGTAAAAAAAAAATGGATAACAGGAAACACCTACAATGGCTGAAAATTATAATTACATGTAACAATCTGCCAGGGAAATACACAGGAAAATCAGGAATTAGACAAATGACAAACGTAGGCAACTATAGGAACTTGGGACAGTCGGACTTGGTACCGGCACTAGCAAAAGCCAGCGGTAGGGTTAAACCGGTTTATGGGTAACCAAAGCTCCACTTTATCTGTCCCGTTTCCTTATGGTATAAAAACAATTCGAATAAAACCCAATAAAACCCAATACAGGTAGACTACTCACTCCATGACCACAATCTTGAAAGGAGAGAAAAAGACAATACGTAATTTCGAAGATGTGTCAAGGGGTTCTCCCCGCTTAACTTCCGGCTAGCTCAAGAAGCCTAGTCTGCTGATAGAACACTGACGCACTACGAAAGAAAAATCAAACTCAAAACTTCCCGAAGGCATTGGTCAAGATAATAAATACCGAAGTTACTGTTAAATTATTTTCTGCATATAGGCATTTCGACTTATGACTCATCAGTGCAAATAAAACCAAAACATTTGGAAGTCATGAACCGAAAAAAATGTTAAAGCTGATAGAGAACAAATAACCAAAAGGATCTAAATAGGAATACCAAAATTCAGCTAAGGACAGAGCTATGCATGAGGGAGACACTCCTTAGTTTTTACCATAATTTTGCAAAATTTAGATATTGTGAGTTTCAATACAATCGGTTTTCGGGTCAGCACCGAGGTACTGACTACTGGGTTGGTGAATACCCTCGGGGACTAACAGTCCAATAGCAGAGGCATCGGCCCAGCGGTTATAAATAATAAATACCGAAGTAACTGTTAATTTATTTTCTGCATATGCGCTTTTCGACAACTTATGTCTCATTAGTGCAGATAAAACCAAAACATTTGGAAGTCATGAACCGAAAAAAAATGTTAAAGCTGATAGAGAACAAATAACCAAAAGGATCTAAATAGAAGAGCCAAAATTCAGCTAATTAAGTTCAAGAATCATCATAAATTTCAGTACACATCGACAGTGTCAGTGAGAGGCCAGTATGGGTGCAAAATTTTCAGGTCACTAGGTCTCAAAGCTAATTTAACGGATTCAAGCAGAATATCTTGTCGATATCCCCTATTGAGTAAAGAATGTAAGTTACGTCCCAGCTTTTCTGGACTTTTAATGAATTTCTGGCATTTTTTAACAAATCCTTAAAAACGAGGATTAGAAATGCCCTTAGTAATAAGCTGTTTACGAGTAATGCCATACATAGATATCAAATGTTCATAACTATTAAAAAAACTTCTTGAATGTATTCAACAACTTATGAAATCTGTAACCCTGTTGTCAAAGTTTGGCTATAATAGTAAGGTTACGTTCATTAAAATCGTCAAGAGTAGAACAAACTCGTGCGAATCGTACCAGTTGAGAAATATACACCGCGTAGGATGGAGCTAGAGGAATGTCGCGGTTAAGAACATGGAAATTAGTAATAGTGAAATCAAAACCAAAATAGATTAAAAAAGATAACAGTAAACACCTACAATGGCCAAAAAACATAGCCACATGCCACAAAGTAAATAGGAACTGCACAAGAAAAAAAAACCACAATAAAAATACAAAAGACAAACGTAAACATTGATAGGAACTCGGGACAGCCGGAATTGGTGCCGACACTAGCAAAAGCCAGGGAAAGGGTTAAACAGGTTTATGGGTACCCAAACCTCCCCTTTCTCTGTCCCGTTTCCGTATAGTATAATATACATACGAAAAAAACCCATACAGGTAGACTACTAACCCCATGACCACAATCTTGAAAAGAAAAATGAGGGAACAAAACGTAATCATAAACCCCGTTTATCATATATTTTAATTTTATTTCACCAGAGTCAATAATGATATTTAGATCCAGAAAAGGGCAGTATTTTGAATCATTGTTAGCTTTATTTAATTTCAGTTGCTGAGGGTTAATAATGTTTACATAATCTAAAAACTGGGGATTATCAATAGTAAGGATATCGTCAATATACCTGCTGTTATCATTGAAAATATAAATAAGAAAGTAATCTTCATTCAAACTTTCCAACCAACGCTGCTTACGAACCGGACATTACGATTTTATTTGTGACGTCACAAATTAAATGTCCCGAACATTGCCTTTTCAAATAGAAAACAATTCCACAATGAATTTCGGAAACAAATTTAATTAAAAATTTGTTAGTGGATGGTAGATTTTGACAGTTAAAATGTAAAACAGATATAAAATATGCAACAGAAACTATGCATCTTTTGCGCATGTGCTAAGAGTGTAATATTGGTATTATAATATGACTCTATTTACAAAGCTAATACAGGAAGCTATATTAGAATCAAAATTCAGTACGGTAATATTTTAAAAAGAACGGACCATAAATACGGAAATTTCCTTCCACTTCTAATTAGATTCTCACTCTTTTCAAATTACTCTGATTCGCCCCCGGACACTGATTCCATTTCCATGTAAAATGGTGTACATAAGGAATAAAAACATGGGAAAAGATACATTATGCATTTTTACGTTACTAAAATAAAACAAAATACAGTAGGCCTAAGGGTAAAACAGAATGCTGTTGGATCGAGAATGTAAGGTAAAATCGCTAACAGTCTACAGTTGAATTTATTAGAGAAATATATGCAGATAATATAACTCATCGAGTGAGATACGACATTAAGAAAGTTAAACTTTCAAATTTTGAAACGCGAGGCTTTTCGAGAGTTTTAAATCATTGAAAATTTTACTATCAAGAGTAGGGAAATGTTGTATCTCACTTATTTTTGGAATCTGCTCCCCTCATTATTTGTATGCGATATTGGACAAAACATGGCCCTCTTTGCCGCTAGTAATCGTGACGTCTCAGACAGGGTCGATTTTTTTCATAATGTTACAAAGGAAAAGTTGAAAGACTGAAACATATTTACGTCGTAATGGAATTTAAACCAATCACTTACTAAGAACAAACTGCTCTATAAAGAGTACAAACGTGTTTCTCACAACTGGCAGGAAACACGAATACAGGACGGAAATAAGAGAAATCTATTTTACTTTTTTTACGTTTCGTGTCACAATGGATGACGTCAATTTCACACACCTCATTCATTAAGTTTTCTCAAAAAGCACTCGGTAAACTTCTGGCTTTAACTGTGAAATTTAACTGTCTCCATGTGGTAAATTGTCGTAATCAACAGGAAATACTGTTGAAAATTATATTTACGAACTGCAAAATAATCATGCCTTTTCAAACTCGAACTTCTACTTCATAAACAAAAAGATAATTTGTGGTCTTAATAAGATTAAAAAAAGAATCTAATATTACCGTACTGGCAACATCAATTATTCGGACTTTTCAATAGCAGTTGAAATAGTGCTATGCATGAAGCAGATCATGCTTACCCGTCCAGAGTACCTAGTAATAACTTAACTTTTTAGGGATTGAAACTACCAGTGCTTTTGAATTTAGTTTTGTGGCATTCTTGTTCATATTTGTTGATTTGCTTTGGCATTTCTATTTTGTCCCACTTTGTGATACATGTGAAATTTCCTATTTTTTATTTATAATTTTTGGATTTCCCCTATCTCCATTTTGCTTCAGTATTCGATTGCCGATGTTATTTAAATATTTCATTATTAATTAGATACATTGACAATCGAATACCGAATCAAAAATAATGCAAAGGGGAATTCAAAAATCAAAAATCACGGCAATTCATATCCGACACGAATGGAGACAGCATGATAAAGACCAAACAAATTAGAAAAAATGAACAAGAACGCCACAAAACTAAAGCACTAGCACTATGAACACCTTAAAAAAGTGAGGTATCATCAGGTGCTCAGAAAGGGTAAACATGATTTGCTACATAAACTGGACTGATGACAAAAATAAACCAGAATATTTTGCAAAAACAAAAGTAGAAATCTGCAAAGCTATTAATTTCGCATTTATCAATATTTTTGACAACCCTGCTAGGTTGGTATAACAGTGATTTGATTGCAAAAGAGTGTTCTTTTTCGGGAATTAACTTGTTTCTAAAAACTGGTCCTTGGCGAAATAAACACACTTCTTGAAGACAAAATACCCTTTTTAATTCCTTACCATACCTTCTGTATTCTGGGATCGAAGTACTTTTTAAAGTGTTTGATATTTTTAATAACTACAATTTGAACAGATTTTCATGGACTATTAAAAAATAAGCAATGAAGGGATATGTAGTAAATGCACTTGAGACAAAGTCTCTACAAATACATGGCAAAACCAAGCAATGGAGCTACGCTTTTATTGTTGTTCTTCATCTTGAAGTCACCATGAAGCCTTCAACTATGAACTATGCTCATACCTAATAGAAAATTCAAGAAGGCATCTAGCACCAGTTTGAGTGAAATTTATTGCTAGATATCGAACAACGCTACATCTATGGACTCATGGATGTGGGATCGTCAGCTTATTATTAACATTTTTTAATTAACTCAAGGACGTTAGCAGTCTATTCATCTGCTTAGATTTCGAAAATTGCCATTTATATTAATTTCTCAAATTGTAATTATAGAAAATTCTGATTGTTAATGGGCGTTTTACGGTATGATTGCTTATGTAATGAATTTAAGTGAAAAAAGATACAAAATAGCATTTTATTTTTGTGAAGAAGTTGAGAGTACAGAAATTACTGAAAGTAAAATTACAGAACAGAATACTGACAAACCAGGTAATGTTTTTATCTTACGAAGTATGTATGTAAGACTCAAATCTGTGTCCATCCGCTAATCTGTGTCCAAAATTGACGTCACAGACATTATCTATGTCCCTTTTCCCAGCTTATCTTTGTCCTTTTAAAAAACATATGCACTTTATCTTTCGTCAGCCTTTGAAACATATCGGCGTAAAACATATCAAGAATTAACAAAGGGCAAAGATTGTAGATGGTGAATAAAAGGATATGGAGTAAATGCACATGAGACAAATTCTCTACAATACAAATGCTTGGTAAAAAACAAGCAAAGGAACAACACTTTTATTGTTGTTTTTCATCTAGAGTTTCCTATTACATAATTTTATGTAATTTTGTTAATGAAACAAATAGAAAAAAAGAAGGGAAACGGGGAATGTGTCAAAGAGACAATCACCCAAAGGGGAGTAATAACAACTCAAAGCAAAAATAAAATCTTCAATGAACGGTGAGGAAACCCCACACCCAACGATAGGTCAGAGTCGGTCCCTGAATAAAGAGTAATCAAGTTCAGCGAAATAAACATCATCCTAGACTCCTATAGACATAAAGTAAACTAAGCAAAAAAAGAAAAAAAGAAAAAAAAAGCCACACAAAGGCTTAATAAATCTCCTGACTTATGCGCATATGCAGAAAATAAATTTCACAGTAACTTCGGTATTTTGTTATTAGGACAGGCGCAAATCTGCTGCGGTGGGGTTAAACTAGTTTTATTGGGCCAAAACCTTCCCCCTATAGCCCCGCCGAAAGCCAATGTGATAAATCAAAAAACAATAGTAACAACAGTAAAATTCACTTGGCAACAGGACTGAGCCAATTGTGAAAAATGAAACAGAAAGAACTAAATATACGGACATAAACATGAAATCACAAAAGACTACTAGCAGTTAACTGACATGCCCGCTCCAGACCGATTACCAACTGGCAAATCAAGTTATGTACCCTCAGTATACAGCTCCCAGCAAGATCCCTTCCTGTGAATTTAGCATAATGATTCCATGCATATACCGGAATACATAACCCGTGTCCATGCAATACAGATATTAGAAATTTAGAATGTGTTTAGTTAAAATGCAAAGACCCTAAAACATTTTTTCAATGCAAGATGAAACTGAATTAAATTTGAAAATCGAAGGATTTACAGATATAATACGGAGACAAGGTAATGCACTCTGTAAGTATAACTAGCAATACTTGCTGGAACAACTGGAAATTTTTACACATTGTTTCTCTTATCTTAAAGTCAAAATTCTGAATTCAACTTTTGTGAATTCTGAATTTCATTTTCTCCAAAAAAACAATTTTTCAACCAAAAATGTAAAAATTGTTCAAAAAGATTAATTTTGAACCTTTTGTGCTCCTACCTGTACGATTTGGTAAAAAATAACTGTTTTTGTAACATTTGACAATGCAACTTCTAAATATGCTCATTCTGAGGAAAGCGATTCTTTGACCTTTGTTTTCTCGCACATTCAACAGGAAACGTTGCTGTGTCTTGAAAATGACATTTTTTAACAAAAAATGACTGAATTATCTAGCTAGGGAGCTAGATAATATTTAAAAAAAGTGGTGCGTTTCTTGTGTTGCTCAGTATAGTACACATAATTGTCGAGTTCGAAGTTATTCATATAAATTTATTTGAATGTTTTATGTGTTATTCATATCCTTTGATATTTATTGATAGTTTGAGTTTTGTATAAATAACGTGAAAAAAGGTAATACCAGTTTTCAGAAACCAATTCGCGTGATAAATATGGGGTATTTTTTTCGCAGCATTTTCATTGGTTCCAGAACATTCACGCGAAATTCATTTCCCAAATTTAAAAAAAAGTGGCCTGATTTTCATTACCCTGTGAAATTTCAAATGGTTTTACGGGGTTTTGATGGACTTGTAATCCAGTGGTGATAACTTTAAAAGAATATAGATTATTGTTTATTACGTATAACTGAAAAATGAAAATAAAAATCGTTGGTCACTAAATAAGAGAATTGAATAGCGAAACCTATTAATTTTTCTAGTAGTATTTCTACGAATTCTTTAACAAATCATTTCAATACCTTAATTTGTTCCCTTTTGAACTATTGCTTTCAAACGAAAATGTGGTACCGTAGAATAGATAATTGACAAACATGTTGATGGTTAAGAAGTTTCTTTTAATTTGATATGTGAAGAATACTATCCGGAAGACATTTTAAAAAGGGACAAAGATTTGAGGGTTTCCAAACAGACACAGATTTGCGTATGGTGACGTTATAGGGTATTGTGACGTGAGTATTGGACACATATTAGCGAAAGGACACAGATTTGCGACAGGACACAGCTTCGAGTCTTACATGTATATACGCTTAAACTTACAAGACTATTTTTCCATAAGAGTAATACATGCGCCACAATAGGGATTTAAAGTCTCATTCAATATTGAAACTCTCGGATACAGAAATTGTACCAGGAAGTTACATTTAAACAAAGATATATGATGTTTCAAGCAAAAAATTGAACGTCATAATCCTCAGACGTCATGTTTTGGATATGCTTTCGAATTGCCTTTTTGTCGTAAATTCTCAGAGGTCGTGTGACCAGACTTACATACCCTATAACGCCAAACTTTCATACCCTATAACGCTGCCTTGGGAGGGTGAAAAATATTACATGAACGCTAATTTGACTTAGAAGTATATGTAAAACCCCAGTCACACTGTCATGTTTCTATTGTCGAGTTTATATTATGTTTTGAAACGTAGCGAAACAACAATTAAAAACGACTATATACTAGTACCTAGCTATGTTTTATCGGCACTTTAGAACGATACTAAGGTGAATAAAAAATAGAAACGTAATTAATACACTGTAAAATACTCGAAAGGAACGTAGGAAAACACACATACACACAAAAAATAAAAATAACAGATCACGTCATAACTTTGAGAATTTCAATCTTCAGGTTTAAATATGTTTGAGATACATATCTGCCGGTGTAAACTAGTTTTTATTTCTTATACCTAGGTTTCATCGTTGTATAAGTACATTCTAATGCATGAAAGATGACCTTACTGTAATTTGTCTTTACATTTCCATCAGTCTTAAAGCATTATATCCACGGAACATACCAGACTGAAGTATTACAATTGTTGTTGCAATTAGGGATGTTTTGTAGGCCACCTGCTGACAGCTGTTAGCTCAAGATACCCACGACAATGTTAAGCGACCGAATGGACAGAAGATCTCCATTTGTTGGAAAATGATGTAATCAATTCGTACTTTTACAAATTTTCTGGCTTAGTGTCATCGTTCTTTCAATTTTCTCCTGTTTAGTCTCACAATACTTAGTATGTTTTCCCTCCGTATATCTTTCGATGTTTTGAAGTGTAATTTATATTAATCCATCTTCTTAGATCAATATATCAAGCGTTTTCACATGACATAGTGCATACGAAACCCAAGCTAAAACTTACTTGCTTGAAACGTGTTGGACAGTAAAATGATTAAAAGGTACTTATGCCCTGGTAAATCGAGTTCGTACGCGACTAAATGTATCAAAACCTGGGAAAACGGTCATTCCATAACCATCAAAAACATGATGATCAATAGAAATATAGAACAAACATAGTACAGATCGTTAAAGAGTTACAAAATAGTCCAAATTATAGTACCCTAAAACGCACTACAACCTATAGCTATTGAGATACGAAAGCGTGGATGGGGATTAAAGACACAGTAATAACATAAACAAAAACAATAAAAAAAGAAATAAATAGATTTGAAAACGAAGTAACAGGGTAAATAACCGCTACACGAACTTCATCCGTCTGGCAGTAATTATAATTATTTCAATTCTGATAATGTTCCGTTCTGCAGCGACCTAAGGGAATACGCATTTCCGTCTATATTGTCCATTGCTATCTGTTTGCATGACAACAAAATACATATTGTGACAGAAGTACATTCAAAAATTCGAATCAAAAGCGAAATAATACAAATTCATGTATCGGAGAGACACAATTGAGTTTAAAAATGTTCTCATACTAAGTATTTGACGGACAAAATTGAGTCATACTAGAATTCTTCTTTGAATATATTTTTTATCATAAGAGGTGCTCTTTGTATAAATTTTCTGTTCTGAAATCATTTTGACATATCTTTTTTTAACTCCTCGCATTTGTGACGTTACGGCATTCCAATATTTAGTCAAAACAGTATGCTGCTGATAAAATATACATGAACTATGAAGTCCATTTGAATTAATTTACTTTGAGTTCACATCGTTCTCTCATAAAACCTGAAAAAATGTGTTTTGTTTTATACATTAGAGCTGCATTGTATATTTACAATGAAGTTACAGTTTATATCTCATAAACATAACAACTTACGTTAAATAATTTGAATGTTAAATTGAGTAAATGCAGCCTTTCGAAATGGTGGAAGTTATGACTCAAATATGAATACAATAAGCGAGCATGATAATGCTCACGGTGAAACTTCTGAGATGAAAGTGTTTTGTGGGTGTCACTATATTTCACTTGTTTTTTTTTTTCGCAACCGAAAATTTTTAATACGAACAATATATTTTTTCAAATCGATTTTAAATCTTTTTCTCTACTTCAGGTTTGTTTTCGGATGAGAAGGTTTTGTACTATGGTCTGTTAGGGGCAGGTCTGGTACTGGTGTTAGTTTCGTCAGTGTTTCTAAATATCTGTATCAGTCGTAAATGTAAAACGGAAGTCGTCAAAATAGTACACAGCAGTGAACCTATAACTTCAAGTGGAATGAACGTCGAAATGGAGGACGTATCATCACATTATGAATGTATAAACGATAACGACATTTTACAATTGGGTGCATCAAGCATGGCTTTGAACAAAGAAATCGTATTATCATCATCGAAATCTTCTAAAAAGAGTACTTCATCATCAGAGAGGTCCTACTTGGAAGTAATCGATGATATTGAATATCTCCATCCGTATCAGTCTATTAACACTGATGCATTGTCTGGACATGCGCATAAATATTGCACACCATCGGACATTCCTAAATCAAAAACGATATCTTCGCCAGAGTATGCTCTAGTCAAACAATCAGAAAAGGGTGCTACCTCTGATAAAGAGTGTATTGCTGAAATCATTATTGATCAAATTCATTCTAGTTTGTTACCTTCAACAGGAAAATTTGGTTTCGAGAGAAGTGATCGTGAGATTAATAATAAAACAAAAGATGGTAAATCATCAGATGATGAATTAAGGACATTTCAAAGAGCTGTTGAAACTCACAATGACGGAGATATATCACCGCCAAATGATGAAGACAATTATTTGGGAAGCGGTCAATTTGACGTTCGTACTTTAGAACAAAGAGCAGACATCGTAGAAAATAAATATTCATTGTTTCCAAGCAGTCAACTTGCTGCTAGATATTCAGATTCAGCGAAAGCATCAGTCGATAGGGACACTTGCAACAACGCAAGGAATGATAATGAAGATTCAGAAAGTGCAAGGGTAGATTCAAATAATTCAAACGTGTTCGAACATGATAGAGAAATGGAATATAGCAGACCAAAAAAGTTTTGAAACAATTGAAATATAGGATATTTTTTGTTACGGGTTTTATTAGGGGCCAGTATAAAGGTATCAAACGAGTCCTATGGTGCAAACTTGATTCGTGGAACCGAGATATCGCTAATTTGCGAGGAAAGGTTAATTAAGATTTTTAAAAAAAAATTTTATCCATGGTTAGCATGTTATATGTCGCCATGAATAATATACCATATTTTACATTATCATATACTTAGTTAGAATATGATAAGAATTTTACCCCTCGATAAATCTAAATGATTTCAACAAAAGAAGTATTTTTCAGCCGAATTTTTCTTTTATTTTTGAACATGTTGAAGTATATGATAAAAATATCATAACATGCCATTTTTCATATCACATCGGTCATACACTCATCCCTCGAGCTTGGCGGCTCTCTGGCTGATATTACGACCTTGGGCTGATAAAGGGGGTGATATAAAAATGTTATGTGATAATCTATAATTATTCGTCGTAAGACGCATTAGAACGCACGAGGTAGTAGTAAACGCAAAGCAACGTGCATATGACGTCTTGACAGTGACTTAATGATTTTTTGTTTTACGACCAATTTGGTTTAGCTGACATTATCAGCCATTGTCGGTCAAAAGGAATCCTTACCAAAATAATAATAAATAGAGATTAATACATGAACCTTTCTATATCAGCCTGATTATCAACCCGAGACCTCCAAGGGCTGATATGGGTCGAGGTATAAAAACCGGCCTGATGTTGAAAAGTAAAAACTGTTTATTACATACCTCCAAATAGTTATTATCGTATCTAGGCTGATAATTATTATCAGCCCGGGTTGATATGGTCATTTCAGCCCGGGCAGGCCGATATGGCCATACCAACCTGAGAATGCTGATATCTGTTGTTGCTTCTCCGGATTTACTACAAATGCAAAGCAAGACATATTGGAGCTAAGTGTATATATGTAATAAGTAATTTTATATTAAGTGATAAACGCGGCGATTCTTCAGCAGTACTTTAATAACTAATGTTAATATTCAGGAGATCCTCTCGAAATCTTTAAAAGACTAAACAAAGAAGTAAATAGCAAAATATATGGCAGATATTATATATCATTATGTTTTAATTCCATACGGAATTTATTGCGGTAAATTTTTAAAGCAGCGAAGGCGGGGATATTTTTTCTCTGAAAATACAGACCGGAAGTTCATTTCCTTGTAACTGCCGAGGACCAGTACTATTTAAATAACGGTTATGATCAGTTTTTTCAAAATAAGTTGTCGAAAAGATGTTTTTTAGATGAGAAATGTTTCATTTTATCAAATGTTTATTTGAACATTTGATAAAATGTAGACGAAGGCCGAATTATTGTAATTTCATATGGGTTGCAATGGGAGACGAATAAGTGGTGTTCCACCTTATGATGACTAACTAAAAGTCAGACCAGGTCGAAGAAATAACTAAATAACGAAGTTTCTATGAATTTTGTTCAAGAGAAATCGTGTTTAAAGTACGATATCCAGCTTATCGAGATTATTTCTAAATTCAAAAATATTAAAGTATTAATTGTTTCTTTCTTTTTTGTAGACCTCATTAAATGATTTATTAATCAAATTTTATATTGACAGGATTACCAGGACTATCGCCAGTAACAATATATATTGTGGCTTGTTTGGGTTGTACTACATTGGTTCTCTTTGTTACTGTAATATACACATTAAAACAAAAATGTAAAAACTGTGAATAAAACTATTCAGCAATTGTATAATATAGAATTTGTCTTTTGATACATTGTGTCAATTTAACAATAATTTAGAGAACTCCCGATCAGTACATCGCTAGGGACTATCAAGCTACATAAAGTTTTACAGGTTATTAGACAAATTTTCAAATCAATCTTTCTCGTATAGTTAAAGTGCTCAATAATTGTAACAATATCATTGGCCCCTTTTTGTCCCTATAAGATATTAAGAATGATGCAAACACTGTATTAAATATCACTTATAACTGACTAATTTTTTATGACAGAGAATTAATTTGTTTTTCTTATTCTCTGTGAATTGTAAATCTTGAAACAAATATCTATTATTTTGGAGCCAGAAAGACTAACTACTCTGTTGGCACCTAATTTATGTATTATCACTTATTATAAATACATATAACAACATTCCACCTCCTTCTTGAGTTGTTGCGTCTTAGGTATTATCAAAGTAAAAGAAGAGGCGTAGTTTACAAAAATTCGAATCCGATAGTCCATTCAACAGATAAAACTATCAGAAATTAGATGAATATGTTTAGATGAACTCCTCATGGAGTTAGACCAGATGCATCGACGGGGTAAGTATCTCCTGCTATGTATGCATTACTGATCTATGAGAAACAATTGAAAAGAAATGAAATTTAAATTCATCATGCTCAAAGCCACCATAAGATCTTCAATGAACGATGAGGAAACCCAACACACAACGGCAGGTCGGAGTTGGCCCCTAAATAAAGAGTAATCAAGTTCAGCGAAATAAACATCATCCTAGACTTCCATAGACATAAAGTAAACTAACTAGACAAGACACACAAAAGGCTTAATTAATTTCCTGACTTAGGACAGGCGCTAACCTGCTGCGGCGGGGTTAAACTAGTTTTATTGGGCCTAAACCTTCCCCCTATAGCCAATGTGATAAATCAAAAAACAATTGTGACAACAGTAAAATTCAGTTGGCAACAGGACTGAGTCAATATGTATCCTTGGAGATCTGGAGTAGTTTTCTGGTAAACAATGTTTGCGTAGTGCTGAAATTGAATGGGTGCTCTAGTATATCTTACCAGCTTAGATACATACACGCCGTATGCATGACGGATGGGACGTTACTACTAAGGAAAGGGAAATGAAATGAAAGTTAAATTCATCATGCCTGTCCAAATATTTCTTGTCTTAAGTCGTCTATCTCTGTCAGTTTTGAGAAACAGATCTAAATGTGCTACCAATTTTTATTCTATACGGTGCCTTTTATTTCAGATTGACTTGGATATAAAAGATAAAAGTAATGATATGATAAATCGTATCCAGGAACAAGTCAAGTCTAATAATTCGATGAAACGACTTGGTCCTAGATCTTATCTAATATAAAACGTCAGCCGCTAGGTACGAGACCAACTCGTGATGGTGACCATATAATTGACGGTCTGTTAATTTCAGCGTTCCTCATACATGTATCCTTGCATATCCAGAGTAGTTTTCTGGTTAATAATGTTTGCGTAGTGCTTGAATTGAATGGTGAATGGGTGCTCTAGTATATCTTACCAGCAGAGATGCATACACGCCGTATACATGACAGATGGGACGTTTCTAGTAAGAAAAGGGAAATAAACGAAATGAAATTTGAATTCACCATGCTTGTCCAAAAATTTGTTTTAAGTCGTCTATCTCTGTCAATTTTGAGAAACAGATCTAAATGTGCAGCAAATTTTTAGTTTATACGGTGTCTTTTATTTCAAATTGACTTAGATATAAAAGATAAAAGTACTTATTGAAATATGGGTTATTGGGTGAAAGAAAGAAGAAAGTCAGAATTAAAGAACTAAGTAATGCGCATTTTCTCCTTGTCTTGTAGAGGGGTTTGTATAAATTCGTTTGCATAAGAATGTCTAAACTTGAGATCGCCAAGAAGGGTTGCACAATAGACTATTTTCATATTTATATCCTTTCTCGACTTCATACTATTTTCAATGAAAAGAAGGTAACCTACTGAACCGACAGTCTTGTTAACGGTTCCATTGGCACTAGGGGCAGCAGTTAACTTCAGATACGAAGAAATCTATCATCAGAGTATGGGTAGTATCTTGATTGTATTTAGATAAATTATATTTAGGTATTTGGGTACTTACCGAAGTGAAAATGGTTTCACTGTCCAAGGAAATGTTTTCTGACCTTCCTTTCCCTAATGAGACCGAAAACCAGATTGTCGGTTGTTAGCGAGAAACGTCCCTTTGAAAACCATACTGAAACGAATTAGAAATTTTTTATGAAAGGATATGGAGTAAATGAACACGAGACCATAACACATATGTTAACTCCAACTGCAATAATTTTTATGAGCTGTATGGCCATTTCGGAAATTTATTCCTCATCAGCAGCACTAGAACCCAAACAAAGGAAATTCATAATTTCAAAAATGTTTAAAATGCATAAAACCAAACGAAATCCGAATAATCAGTTATATCAAATATATATTTTAGGACAAAACTACGATGGTGGGAGTTAATCCTTCGATTTTAGAATTTACATATATTTAAATAATAGTAATTGAACAAAGTGTACACATGAGATATTATCTCATGTACAAGTACACCATATCTAAGAAAAATAAAGAGCATACATCTCTACCACGGGGAATTGTGAATAGAATACCGATTAACTTATGAACCAACCAAACTCGACAAAAACATGTATATTGTATATCAAACAATTGCAGTGAAATACAGAAGGGACCAAGGAGTTGATATACAAAAATCGATGTCTAAAGACATGGCAAAAACAAGAATACAGAAAACATTGACGTAAGAACACTACAAAGAACAGCAATATATAAAAAAAACGCAACAATCAAAACAAAGGAACTCGGAGTGTGAACTCCCATAAAACTGAGAGTGACATCTGGTGCTCCGGAAGGGTAAGCATGTCCTGCTATGTTAACAGCACCCGTCACACTGTAAGTGAGTCAAGATACGAAAATACCCAAGTTGCATGATTAACAGCAAATTTAGTTATGCTGTACATATGTTTCAAGGTGTAATCTCTCATCAGCAGCATTAAAATCAAATACATTTTGTAATAGGGAAACCATAATCTAAAAATGATCAAAAAAGAAGTACTCTTTAGGAAAAAGTCAAAATCGATAAGTCAAATCCTGGAAGACGTGAATTTAGCTGAAATTGCCCGCTTTTATTTGGAACACTGACACGTCATATCTTTCAATGATGTAATGTTGACGGCCATACAATTTCTTGAGGGGTTGAAGTTAACATGGGCTGAACAAATACCCGACTTTGCAGCTTTTGGGATAGTGCTTTTGCTCTTTTGAAAAATCACTGTACAAACTACATATGAAAAAGAAAGGAAATGGGGTAAATGTCAAGGAGACAACATCCCATATCCAGGTTAAAACGACGAATCAACTTTGAAATGTACAATCCACAGGCTGGAGAGGTAGGTATATTGCTGCTAAGACTGGGAAATTTAACACTTTTGGAACTCACGCTCGTGATATACATGTAGCTTAGATTTCAAACGTCCATCATTGTCAATGTACAACAAAAGATCTAAGCACGAAGATGGAGTAGGTGTATCAATTGTTTCTTAAATTTCAAGCTCATTGGGATAGATCTGATGTACTTAAATTCTAGATTATTAAGAGAAAGTACATCGTCTATGTAGTGGGAGCTGAAATTCAAGTACTGGGCTAAATGTTTTTGTTTTCTTTGTGAAAGCCCCCTGGTTAAAGTAAAGGAAAAAGTCAGCTAAAAGTGGAGCACATTTAGTTTCCATAGGAATCTTTATTGTCTGTTGGAAAACGCGACCTCCGAATTGGACAAAAATATTGTCGATCAATTCTTACATTTTGATACCATCAGTCCCAGTGTACTTCTTATTTGAATCAGTGTGGTTCTTAACAAAATATGTATTGTCTTTCCCTTCTATTAAAAAGGTGTATTTGCGTTCTCCATTTTTAGTGCAGTAACATTGATGTGTTAAATCTGCAATTACTGTTTTCAGTTCATTGTGTGGAAAAAATAAAAAAGTTCGAATGCTAATGCAATGGGAAAGACTGGTTGACGATAACTGTTTAAGGAGATGATTGGAATCACGCCGCTCGTGGAGTAAGCTTTATCACAGTAATTTTTTCAGGGCATCTCTAACTGCGGTTAACAAAGTAAGGAGAAGCTGTGAAAGAGGTTTAATAGTGCATCTGAACATCCCTGCAATGAATCTCTACAACACGTTAGTGATGTAATCCTCGCTATATTTATTGTTGGGGTCGGTATTCTCCTTGGCAAAAAAATTATTTTTCATGGCTTATGGAGGGATATTTGTATCTGCGTCTACCATTTTTATAGAAAAAATGCATTATCCGATAAGGAGGTGTAATCAGTCCTTGAGGAGTTAATGGGAACTAGAGGAATACAGAGAAGAACATCAAAAGTTTCGATATTGTGTGATAATTCAATAATTAATTTTGATTGACTGATTTTTCAAGTGCAGGCCATCTTTTATTCTAAGCATATATTTTTTCCCTCCTGATATATATAGAATGAATATGTATTTAAGTGAACATGAATTAATATTCCATTTGATTTTCATTCATTTCATTGATTATTGATATAATTGCCTTTTTCACTTTTTTCTGATCATGAGCTGTGCATTTTTTGCAATTTTCCAAAGAAGGATAATCTAATCATCTTCGAACAAATCAAGTAAATTGTTTCAAATGTGTTAAAACAAGATTAAAAGGGTATAAACTGTTCAATTTTTTTCTTCAAAAATACAACAGTCAGTAGAGTGGTTAACCACCTGAATTGGGCACAGTCAAAATAAAAACAAAAATAAGAAGACATCTGAATTTAAAAGATAAAAAAGGGGTAAAGAAGCCCAATATTTCGACATGTAATGTCTTTTTCAGGGGTAAGTAAAAATAAGCATAAAAAACACGTGTAAACACGCTTGAAGAAATGGAGAAACTAAAAACCTATATTGGATAGGTGTGCAGCGAGCCGAGACATATGATTTTTTCAAGATACGTTTCTTTTTTAATTGTTGGCTGCTCAATTGATCTATAATTATTTGTATCTGTCCAAGTTAAGAAGTAACAGACAAGGAACTGGTGGTTGTTTTCATGTTGATTCAGAAGTAACTACTTTAACTAACATCACAAAGGTTGAGATCTAAATGTTGGCAAAACTGAGGTCATAATCGGCTCAATTGTTTATTTCATATATTTGTCAATCCCCTAATATGTATCCCTACTGTGTTTAGGGATACATATTAGGGGGCTTCAACTCCGCCATAGAATGATATCAGCTGTGATCAAAAAACATATAAAGGGCACATGAAGGTAACATTATCCTTTCTGTTTTGTGTCCTTCTGTTGGCTTTTTTGCTTTTAACTGTCGTATTTGTGAACAGTAATAAATAAACATTGAAAGGATATTGAGTAAATGTACATAAAGTCTATATAAATATGTGGTAGAACCAACCAATATTTTGTTCTTCATCTTGAAGTCCCCATGAGGTCTTCAACAATGCTCATACATCATACTAAGTTCAAGATAGTCCTTAGCACAGGTTTTGGAGAATTTTCTACAGATGTCAAACACCCCTACATCCATGTCTTTACTGGTCGTGGATGCATAATTGTAAATAAATGTAAATTGAACAAAATGTTCTTACAATCGCTGTCATCCGTTGCTCGACAAAAGCATTAAAGTCTCAAGGTAGTGGACAATTACCATTATAACAAAAAGGCAAACACAGGGTACTCATCAAGTCGATTTTAAGACAACTTGGCATTATAAAATAGATAGATGTGGGCACTATTAACAGGTGGTCTGAATAAAATTTTGAAAGTACAATTACCTTATAAAACGACAAAAAAAAAAAAATACAGGTATAATGTCATATCCATATGAGAAATTCCCGCAAGAACAAGTACACCATAACTAAAATATATATAAAATGCGTCTCTCGCCCGGAGAATCTTTGAACACTTTGCAGGAGAGGCAAGCTCCAGTCTTAAATAAACGATGAAAGGATATGGAGTACATGTAAATGTATTTCTCAACAGAATTGAATTACCTATACTGATTTAAATACCTATTATACCAAGGTTATCATTCATCGTCGTTATTCATGTTAATGTTTTTATCGGTAATTTGTATGGATTTCCTTTGATCTACAGAGACTGATATTCTCAGTATCACCGAACTAGACACTATCACGAAAATACCGGGTCACTGTGAAGGCTTCACGTTCCGGTAGCTATGCTGGCGTAATGTTTTGGTACTATTTGTCGTGTTCATATACGTAATACGTTGAATGAACAATGCATATAAATTATTGCAATAGACAATAGTTTAATTGTGCCAAAATAGAAATTTCAGTTTATTTCTATTTATTTTAGACTTCCATTTTTCATTTTGTTAATTACCGATAAAAGACATATAGGACATTTTGTTTTTATATGGACTTTATCACAGCGTAACGCATCAAGCTCGGCCTAACGGGCTCACTTGATACTGGCCGTGATAAAGTCCGTATCATAAACAAAATGTCCTTTATTCCATATTTGTAGATTCTCACCAGAATGACATAACAAGCAGCAGTCAATTATCTTTTTTTTATCACTGTCTTCTCTGTAAATAAACATCTATTTTTCAAAAGAGTAAAATTACATATTCTGAATAACTAAATACAGTTATATCTTGTTATTTCTGTTGTCATTTCTGTTATATGTAACATGTAATTGAAATTCTAAAAAGAAAAACATATTGAGGCTACTGTTGTGTCTATAGTTGCCATTTTATCTTCATACTGTGCTTTTTTACTTCGTATCTGTCTCCAGCCTAGGATGCCGTTCTTATTAAGTCTCCAAACGAAGTTTGGGAGACTTATTGTTTTTGTTGCGTTTCTTATTATTATTCTTCTTTCTTTATTCTCGTCCGCATGAACTTGTCCGAAACAGATCTCAGAGACCATATGACCTAAAGCTTTCAAACTTTGTAGGATGTTAGCCCCATATATCTAGTTGTGCAACATCTAAAAAATTTTCAGGTAGGGGTCCATTAAGGGTACTTTTGGGGGGCTCAAAAAGGGGTGGGGTCCTCCATGTTAACCCTATGGGAAAAATGAAATTTTGAATTTTTTTCCTTTTACGGCTATTATGTATTAGTAAGATTATAAGGGGAACCCCTGCTCAAATTTTTTTTGAAAGGGGGTTTTATAATGCCCAGAAATCCGATATGGGAGTTCGTTTGGGAGACTTTTGTGTTTCGCTTGCGAACACAGTTATATCTTGTTATTTCTGTTTTTTTTTGTTTTTGTATTATCTTGTAAAATTACCACGTTATCGAACCCGTTTTTCTCCGATTTTCCCATGCGGCCTTCGCAAAGTACTTTCTCCTATATTTTTATTAACATATACCGTTATTTATACAAGGAAGTTTTATAGAAATATCTATTTGTACCCGATATCTAGAACTAATATTTATCTTGCATATTATAGAAGATAACTTCATTTTCTAAAGTACTAATTGAAATTCGGTAATCAAACTTTTTTGTCACTTACCTTTTTTGGAAATTCTTTGAAATAAGATTAAGTGGTCAACAAACTGGTAATTGTCCCAAAGAAATGTGCAGAGTGTTATTTGTCATTTCCTTTGAGAACCAAATTAAATATAAGTAATAACTACATTGTACATAATGAGGGACTTTCTAGAGTATCACATCAACTGACATGCATGATCCCTATAAACAGGAGAAGAAGCTACTGCTCAGGAATAAGAAATTGTACAATAGAAATTATCTTATACCACATATTCTCGTTTTACAAAGCCGTTACATGCAATACATGTATTTGTTAAACTTTCTGAAATTTTTTATTTCCAATTTTCAGAGGCAAAGGTACCTAATGCAATAAGGATTGTTGAGTGAAATGGTATCATAAAAAACCATAAACTTGAAACTAATAACTTTAGCATGATATGTCTTCTTTTCACAGTTTGTAATATTTTCTTGTCTTTAAAAATTATTATATTTTACTAAATAAGTGAAGATTTAATTGGATGAAGGCAATCATGTGACTTCAAAATAACTCGGATGTTTTAGCAAACAATCTCGATATGAAGTCACAGAGAGAAACAACCCTGTAGATTCTAAAAAGCACTAGCAGATTATATCAGTCTTCTTTGTGAAATTAAAATCACAATACGATCTCTCGATTTGGAATTAATGAAACTGTTTAAAATATAATAAAACAATTATGGCCCTCGGTTGACGTGAAACATTCAGATTTGACAACCCTTGGAGGGTTGGTTTCCCTCGGGAAACAACTCCTTCCTCAGGTTGATGTTTCCCTTAACGCCGGACAATTATTGTATATTGTCAACTTAAATGGTACATCGAAAAAAAAAAAAAAAAGCATGATCATGTTGCCATTGTTTTGTATTTTTCTAGCAGTCTTTGATTTTATAACTGTTGATTTGACTTTTTCTTATTTTCTGATTTCTAAAATTTAATTTCATAGTTCAATAAATATATAGATTCTTTGTGTTAACTTGTTCTTCAATATATCTGTGCAATAGTGGGTTGTCAACAAATCCTCAAGTATTTTGTTTACATTGAAAAATAATGATATCAAGCATATCTAATTTTTTTATCTTCTGGACTTGAGATTTGCAAATGATTGATAATAGATATGAATCCACGACACATCAATCTGTCGGCAGGGCTGTTTAAAGAACTAAAACTTTTTATCTGTTTTTAAAGAAAACAATCGTGAGTATATCGTATTCATAAGTCGTACTCGTATAAATAAGATATAAAATGATTAAAAAAAAAGATGATATGGGGCGAGTTTACTTCTTTCAGGATAATAAATAATAGAATGTTAAGGGAGGTAAAGTATTCATGCGAAGTTTGGGACAATTTTATGTGGTAAAGTAAACTCTGACCGATTAGAGAAAATAAATCTTGAAGCTGAAAGGATCGTTATAGGGTTAACGACTTATTCAAGAAACAGGCTGAGAAACACACACGCGAGCAACAAAAACTTGTTTTATTTTATAAAATTATAAACGGTCAGACTCCGGAATATTTAAATGATTTGATGCCACTTCTTGTTTCAGATACAACACAATACAACTTGAGGAATAGTCGAAATGTTACTATACCTCTGTGCCGTCTAAATATTTATCAGAGTTAATTTTTCCATCCACACTAAAACTTTGGTCAATATCTTCAGAAGTAAACTTAAAATAAAATACTGACATTATTCTAACCCCCCCCTGGCCATTTTTACACTGGAAATCGAGTCCTAAATATTATACACGCTCAACTTAGAAACCATTGTAGTTCTCTTAATTATGACTTATTCCGCTGTAATTTATCTGAGAATGCCTCTTGTGCATGTGGTGCAGCCACTGAGTCAGTAGAACATTTTTTTACTTATTGCGCTAGATTCCGTGTTCAAAGAAACGAGCATTTCGTCAATGAATAATCTGGCCGTCTTACTTAATGGGTTGGAAGAAAAGATCAGAAAACAAACCAACTAATTTTAAGTCATGCACAAACATAAATTAAAGAAACAGGCTGGCTTACAAATTAACTTTATTGTCAATCAGTCGAACGACCGGGCTAACACTTACCTTTTCTAAGCGTAATTATCATCTCTGTTGCCATCCATTTTGTAAACGTATATTTTAGAAATAACTGCATTTATTATGTCAATGTATGTATATTTTGTAATTATTGGTATAATAATTGTAAATTTGTGGCCAATCAAATTTTCATGTTTAGACAATAAAATAAGTTTCAATTAACCAATCAGTATTGTTGTTTACACTGATAACGACTCGGACTCCTATTCATATCCCAAACGTTTATGCATGAGAAAATAGCAACTTGAAAATTGACCTATTTTGGTATGTTATGTTTATTTACACCTTAATGGAGGTTTAAATATAGACTTTATGTATAAATACAGTCATGAAATTCAATTCAACCGTCTGTACCGCCAGCATCTTATTTAATCAAAGTCTTGACATGAGATCAACATATACAACATAGCACACAAAGAACATTGACGACTTTCAAATTTTCAAACGGTCTAATTGTTTTGTTCAAACGGTTTACATGTTTTGTTCAGCTAGCCTGCATGTTTTGTTAAGAGCTTCATATTTTGCTTATGTGTTTTGTTCAAACGGCCTTCATATTTTTTTTTCAAACGGCCTATCTATATGTTTTGTTCAGACGACCTACTTGTTTTGTCTAGACGGCCTACATGTTTCGTTCAGCCTTCATGTTTGTATATGTTATCTGGATTTTGACATCTGTATATCGTAAAATATCATCCCTTGAGCCAGAATATGAAGCATAGGGGCGAGTGAGCGCAGCGAACGAGCCCCAAACTTCATATTCTGGCAAGCATAGATACTTTTATGACGTCACAATGTAAACAAAATGGTGGCTCTGCTGAATTTATCAGCGACCTAGTTTCCGTATTTTTTCGAACGTCTCGTTTGTATTTTTGTGTATTTGTGTCGGTAATGTGTTTACAAAATTGAAAACAGACAATGTAATAGATTCTTTTTCTAGTTAGATTTATTTTTTGCGAAACAAAGATATTGTTTGTCAAACGTTGGGAGAACTTCCTTGATAACTCCAGGTCAACTTTTTGATAAGTTCAGGTCAACCGGATATTGCTTTTGCGGAAGTGCTCTGCAGGCTGAGATAGGCGCAGGGAAAGACGATAATATAGTATATGGTTGCGATATTTTTTTAAACAAGCTATATATGGGATGGTCATTAAAATATGAGGCATGGATTACAAAGTAGTCTTAAAACCCACATAAACATTGAAAGGGTGTGGAGTAGTGCGCATAAGACAAAGTGTATACAAATACATTATAGAAATAATCGAACGACTTTTTTGTTCTTCATTTGGAAGTCATTATTACCCCCTCAAAAATTAGTTTTTCATTCCTCATTATAAGTTTAAGATAGCCCGAAGAACTGGTTTGAGAGGATTGCATTGATAGATATCGAAGGACGCTACATCCATGTGTCTTTGTTTTTGGTCATGGGTGCATATAATAATAACTGGCAAAATATTTGTAATTATAATTTCTGTTAGAGTTGAAATAGAGGGTTGAACCTTTTGAAAGTAGACTGTAACATTGACGGAATTTAGATTCATATTATTGTATCAAAATTATGTGAAATGTTTGACTCGATACAAAACTACTTGCTATATAACAGTTGTTCTTACCCATGTTAGCCCGGAGAAGGTATGTTTTTATTGGAACTTGAATGAGTTATGGAAATTTGCGTTTTGTTGTCCGGCCAACAAATGAGAAAATATTCCTTTTTTTATCGCCCACATTATCACACAAAGTATTTACTCTATTTTTTTTCAGTAAAATTCTTCTAATTCATTGTGTTGAAAAAGATTTGTGCCAGCACATATTACGCGATAAAACTGTTCTGCAAATTTATTTTAAAATCACCAGAAAAATTCATCAAGATGTTGGCACCAAGAACCTGAGTAAAATATCAAATAAAATAAATAATGTTATATATCTGTTTCTAAATGCAGGCATATACAAAAGTATTTAATGTGAAAAGGTAAATACAATGATCACAGAATTTAACTCTATATAACTGGTAAAAAGATGCGGTTTAATAATGACTTTCTTACCTTTCAATTTCTGTTCCATTCCGGAAAATTGCCGGATATTATATTTGGGTCAAGAAAAGTAAACTGGCGTCAATCATGTCAGCAGAGTGAATAAATTGTATGATGTACTTTAAACTTTTAAGAGTTGTTTGATGTACAGAAAAGGTGTCGTGAATCAATTTCTTTTTATCCATGGGGTACATGTACATTTCTAACCAAATTATTTTATCCCAAAAGAAAAATATTGAACAAAGTATTTGCATTATATTTCAGCGACACAGCCGCCTTCATCAGATGCAAAACAAAAATGTCACATTTGGACATTTTTGTTTTGCATCATATGAAAGCAGTTGTGTCGCTGAAATATAATGCAAATACTTTGTTCAATATCATTACTCTCCATGAAGAAACATTTTTTGTTTCACTTTACATTTTCCCATAGGGTCCTATGTTAAACTGTGTTCCCCTGCGACGGCCATCTTGTCAAATTGTCAGACATAGGTAGAAATTGTACTTCTTATACTGCAATAAATCCTAAATCCTAAAGAAAGAGATATAAATTATCCCCGTTTAGCCCTGCTTAGATCGGCAACCAGTTTTCACTCAGTTCATGGTAAAATGGCACGCGAGAAAAAATAGGTGTATGTCGCCAGTTGCTCAAGATTCACTCAAACTACTCATAACAAAGTGTTAAAGTTATAGTAATTAATGAAACGCATAGAATGGTATATCAAAATTTTAATATTTGTCTTTAGGTAAGATTTGGATATGGAGAAGTGTCAAGTCTGTGCAAGAGAGGGGAAGTCTACACCTGTTGCAATGTATTGTGAAGACTGCCATGAAGATCTATGTGTTGCATGTCTAAATAAACATAACCAAAACCCAGATTTTGTCATTCATCGTATACATAAAATTGATTCCATTTGTGGATGCGAGTTCTCTGCGGTTGCTAATAAAAGAATAGACTTCCAAGGGCCCATAATAAAACCGGCAACAACCCATAGAAATGAAGATTTCAAAGGCCCGATTGCTCAACCAGAACCAGCAAGGTTTAAATGCTGTGGAAAAATAAAAGTTGACCACCAAAATGTCTATATATCCGGACTGACCGTGACTGATGACAATCGTATAATTCTCTGCAACACAAAAAGTAATAATCTTCACGTATATAGCGAGTCTGGAGATCATGTACAGGATGTCAGTCTTTTTGGAGAACCATGGAATATTGCAATTATACCAGGCGGCAAGAAAGCAGTTGTAACTTTAAACAATGTTCCAGCTGTTCAGTTTATTGAACTTACTCCCATTAAATCTGGAAAACTCTTACCCATACCCAAAAAGTGTTATGGTGTAGCAGTTATCAATAATTGCTTATATTTAGGTGGTCGAGGCGTGATTTATGTTATCAACAACTGTGGGCAAGTCTTGTCTACAATCAAAACCAGCCATGATGGATACATTTGGTACATACATCCGGGTCCTCACAACACTTTATACCATACTTCTTATGACTTCAATGAAGTCTTTTGCATTGGGTTGGCCGACGGGTATCAACACTATAAGTATGAAAGCACCCCACTAGATAAAAAAGAAAATTTAGATTCTAACAAATCTTCCAAATACAACAATCATGAGAAATCATCAGTCAAACGATTATACGAAGAAGAAACCCTCGGGGGACCGGAAGCAATTACCACGGATGCAAATGGCAATCTGTTTATCGCTTGCAGAGAATCAAGCAGTGTTTGTCGTCTATCTCCCAAATTAGAATTCAAAGGTGTGGTATTTACTAAACTTGATGGAATCAGAAAACCGTATGCTATCGCATTCTCTCAAGACTTTACAAAACTTGTCGTATCGAACAATGATGGTGAAATGGTTACTACTTTTCATATGGACGAATAAAAGTGGGTGGAAATTTTCAAACAAAAGTGTGTATCCTTCTCAAACAAATACATTATATTTGGACTTAGAACTCTAACACAGCAAAGCGTTCACTGGCACAAGGAAAAAAACTCGTCCTCAAATCATGAGGAATGAAACATTATGTCTTCACGGATTTGACATAAGTAGTTTTGACTTAACCTTGGATTGACTCACTAATAGTATGACGGGTGCCGCTAGTGGAGTAAGACATGCTTAACCTTCAGGAACAATAGGTGTAACTACCGGTTTTCATGGGAGTTCACATTATGAGTGCCTTAGTTTTTAATGTCGTCTGTTTATTTCCGTGCATTATGGCTGTCTATACATCCTTGTTTTGTCTTTGTTTTTCTCTGTTGCCGTTTTCGTCATGTCTTTGAACTTCGATTTTTGTGATCATCACTTCCCTTGTTCCTTTGGTATTCTACTGCCATTGTTATGAGGTCTTATACGATGAGCAATATTTCACACTTTATATTTTGGAGCAGGATATTGAAGTTAAAGGTACATGTTGTAAGAGCATAAATGCATGTATTTGCAATGAATGTACATGTGCGATGTAAATTTGTGCATATTTGTTTGCAAAATAAACGAGAGGTTGTGGGAACGACAGTTATCCCCAAACTCCGTTTGACACAGAAGACAGTTGTTTTACCCCTGCGCATAATTTTTCTCAATATATTTGAAATCAAACTATTGATAGTCTTTATTTTGCCAAAAAAAATTAAGGAAATATGGTTGTTAGGCAGAATTCCAAAAAATAAATGGTCTTTGAGACTTTCAGGAAATTTACTAAGATTACAATCAATTGAAAATATTTTTGAAATCAAATTGATTAAAAAGTTTGTCCTAAACTAAACAAACTATTTACGTATGGTTGCTAGGAAGAATTCCAAAAAATAAGTGGTCTTTGAGACTTTCAAGAAATGTACCAAAACTGGAATAAAATATTTTTGAAATCCAATTGATGAAAGTGTTTGTCCTAAATTAAATAAACCATTTATAGTAAACTTGTAAAGTTGCTAGGTAGAATTCCAAAAAATATGTGGTATTTGAGACTTTCAGGAAATATACCAAGATTGGAATCAAATATTTTTGAAATCCATTAACTAAGCAAATTATATTAGTATGGTTGCTAGGTAGAATTCAAAAAAAAGTAAGTGGTCTTTGGTGACTTGAGGAAATTAACTGGCTTGGAATCAAATATTTTTGACATCCATTTGCTGCAAATGTTTGTCCTAATTGAAACAAATTCTGAAAGTGTGGTTGCTAGGTAGAATTTAAAAAAAAATAAGTGGTCCTTGAGACTTTCCTGAAATTTACCAAATTTTGAATCGTTATTTCTAATTATTTTAATCTCATTTTCTATCAAGCAATTAATAAAATACATAATTATATGCTCAAATTTAAAAAATAATTGAGTCTTTTACATTTTCGGAAAATTTTCCAAAGTTGGAACCGCAATCATAATTCCGAAAGCTTATTTGAAAAATCTACAGACTGTATGCAACAGTTTTGTACAAAGATTTTATCTCTAAATCAAAAATGTAGGAGGAGTTTGTGTCATATGCCAAATGTGTCAAACACAACATCTTTGGACCTTTGTCAAAATTATCATCTTGATAAAGATAAAGATAAAAAATCCGAAGCTTATTGTGCATCTACATACTATATGCAACAATTCTACAACAAAATTAAATCCCTAAGTCCAAAAATGGTCGAGGAGTTTTAGTCACAAGAAAAGTGTGACGGACGGACGGACTGACAGAGGGTATACCAATATCCCTGAACTTTCTTCGAAAGTGCGGGGATAAATATAACTGATTCAAATATGGATATATGGTTAACTTGTGCATTGTACATATGTACATTCCATTGTGTATTATGTGTACAGCTTCCATGTACTTAGAATTCACTCTACAAAATGAGTTGTAGCTTTGAAAAAATATGGAGACAATAGTTTAACACTGTTGGATTTATATATTTTTTCCACAGATAATAAAAAAAAGTAAAGGAACGTTAAATTTTTATTTTCTGGATTTCAATGCAGATAAAATCAAAACATTGGAAGACCTCAAGTTTAAACCCAAAATCAGTAGGATCTAAATAAAAAGCCAAAATTAATAAAGGACGAAGGAGATACTCCTTAGTTTTAAACAATCTTTCTAAAGGTATAGGTATTACAAGTTTCCAAATCGGGACAGCGCCGAAGTAATGGCTACGGAGTTGATGAATACACTGATGAGTATCAGTCCACCAGCAGAGGCAGCGACCCATTGGAAATGAATAACTAGATGGAGTTATCGGAAACCACAGCTATCCCTGCACTTTTCAGGTAAACTTCTACCCTACAAGTCCATAATTTCTGCAATCTAGAGCAATAGCTAGCTGTATCGCCGTACTAAAATCGGTTGTTAGAGAGACTGGGCATAATTTTTCTAGAATTTCTTAACAAAAGTAATTCAAGGATATATAGTTGTTAGGTAGACTTCCAAAAAATAAATGTTCTTTGGAATCAAATGTTTTTTAAATAAAATTAATGGAAATGTTTGTTGTATTTAAAACAATTTTTATGCAGAAAAAAAAATTACAAACAAGTGCAGACCGTAAAAGATGTCTCGCCCGTCCCTTGTGGCCTCTAAATTGATATGAAATCTAAGTGAACTAAACAGAAAAGTGAAAATGCTCACTAGACTGTGAAACTGAGGTAAAGAACAACAGTTACCTGTCAGACTGACATGTACTACCCAAGACCAACCTACATACCAAATATTATCATCCTACCACTTCTAGTTATTGAGAAATGGACTTAAGCAGAAAAACTTAACGTGGCCACTAGACCGTGAAATTAAGGTCAAGGACAAAAGTCACCTGCATGACTGACATGTACTACCCAAGAACTGACATGTACTACCCAAGACCAACCTACATACCAAATATTATCATCCTACCACTTCTAGTTACTGAGAAATGGACTTAAGTAGAAAAACTTAACGTGGCCACTAAACCGTGAAATTGAGGTCAAGGACAAAAGTCACCTGCCAGACTGACATGTACTACCCAAGACCAACCTACATACCAAATATTATCAACCTACCACTTCTAGTTATTGAGAAATTGACTTAAGCAGAAGAACTTAACGTGGCTACTAGACCAAGATATTGAGGTCAAGGACAAAAGTCACCTGCCAGACTGACATATACTACCAAAGACCAACCTACATACCAAAAATTATCAACCTACCACTTCTAGTTATTGAGAAATGGACTTAAGCAGAAAAACTTAACGTGGCCACTAGACCTTGAAAATGAGGTCAAGGACAAAAGTTACCTGCCAGACTGACATGTACTACCCAACACCAACCTACATACCAAATATTTTAAACCTACCGCTTCTAGTTATTAGGAAATGGACTTTAGCAGAAACACTTAACGTGGCCACTAGACCGTGAAATTAAGGTCAAGGTCACATGACGTTATGTCCGTCAGGTAGCACTTGATTAGTACTACCATTGGAGTAAATATGGTGTTTTTTTAAAATATCCTGTATTTAGTAAAAGTTAACGCCGTCGCCGTCGTCATACTTTGCACGCCTATGTATCGCTTTCCTCGACTTTAGTCGCGGGCGAGACAAAAATAAAAATAAGTGGTCTTTGAGACTTTCAGGAAAGATAAAAATCATCTGAATCGAAAAGTTTTGAAATCCAATTAGTGAAAATGTTTGTCCTAATCAAAACAAATTCCAAAAGTATGGTTGCTAGGTAGAATTCTATAAAAGCAGTCTTTGAGACCTTCATGAAATTTACCAACATTGGAATCGAATATTTTTGAAATCTGCTTTTAACAAATGACTGTCTTTATCAAAATATTATTGCTATGTAAAATTCCAACAAAATAATTGGTCTTGGAGACTTTCAGGAATCTACCAAAATTGGAATCGAATATTTTTGAAATCCAATTGCTCAAAATGTTCGGCCTAAACGAAGCATATTCTTAAAGTATGGATGCTTAGTAGAATTCTGAATAATAACTGGTCTTTGAGCTTTGCAGGAAATATACCTATATTGGAATCGAATATTTATTAAGTCCAATTGCTGAAAATGTTTGTCCTAATTCTAAAAATATGGTTGCTAGGTAGAACCCCCTCCCCCGAACAAAAATATATGTAAGTCTTTGAGACGTTCCGGAAATTCAATAAATTTGGAATCTCCTTTACGAACTCTAATTATTCGAAATTTTCTTGTAACCAAACACTTACATGCTCAAATTAAAAAAAATGAGTCTTTTACATAATCAGGAAATTTACCAAAGTTGGAAGCGGAATCGAAATTCTGGAAGCTTATTGCAAATCTACAGACAGTGACTGTAATTATGCGAGAATTCCGTATAAAGATTTAATCGCTAAATCTAAAAATGTAGGAGGAGTTTGAGTCCCTTTCGACATGTGTCAAAATTCACATCTTTGGACCTTTGTCAAAATCAACATATTGGGCCTCTTGTTTGCACCTAGTCCAAGATAAAAAATTGAAAGCTTATTTTTGCATATATATGTAACAATTCTACACCAAATATAAATTCCTCAATCCATAAATGTAGGAGGAGTTCGAGTCAACAGAGAAGTGTGACGGACAGACAGGCGAACGAAAAGACAGAAAAAAGAACGACAATATCTCCACACTTGAATAAATAACAAAAACAGCGAAGTTACCGTGAACTATACTTGCATTTGGCCATTTTGACAAGTAATGTTTTTGAAGTACATTACCTGGTCTCACCCGTAGTTTTTATTAGGTGGATGTTGTTCAATTTTGTATATGTGTGTGATTTCATTTTTTTTTCTGTGCCGTGCTAATGTTATATCCCTGTTTCCTTTGTTTTTTCGACATTCCTAATATTATGCGTTTGAGGCTGAGGGTTCGGTTCTCACTTACTTAACTTTGTTACAACAGGCAGCATTACAGACGACCCGTTTAACAAAGTTGAATAATGTTTAATGCATTCCTGAAATTAATAAAAATTCACAGGAAAATGGTTATACTTCTTTTGATATTCTTTTTCACTGTACTCTAACTTTCATGTGAAATATTGCTAACATCCATTTATGATCCCAAGTTAAGGTACAAATTAACTTACCAAGATAAACAAAAATCACATGAACAGTTAACAGGTCCAAACAAAAGAGGAACTAGAGGATTGTGTGCCACAATGACCTGTTTAAAGTGCAGTATTGTCTGTGTCTGTCAGACACGTATGATGCATCTGTTTCTAGGTTCTCACTTACTTTACATTGTAAAGTAGCAGTAAAAGGCATCCAATTCAAAATCCTTACAACTTAAATAACTTACACTTAGATAACTTAGATAACAAAAATAAATTCAGACACTTGGCAAAAGCGATACCACAAGAAATTAATACAAGGATCACATGCGCATCTTCAGTGTATATACATATGATCTACAATGTATAAATTTGATAGTACAAAACTGGAGGATGAATTACTTTGAAAAACACTGTACCATCTATGACCAATTTACAAAAAAAAGAAAAAAATAAGTTCAACAACGCACACGAAATTCAAACTCTTACCACATACAAATCTTCAGTAAATATACGAATGATCTACAAAATAAAAATTTAATCGCCTAAAACTACATGAGTAGTTTTCCTGACAAACCATGTACCCCTAAGAAATAACAGGAAGACAGAAGGATAAACAGAATGGGGTGACTTTTCATCGCAAAGCATTCATTGACAGTGGTAAATTAACTTTATACGGCAACTTCCAACAAAATAAAACAAATTTGTATCATTATATCAAGTCAGCAAATATGAGGGTGTGGTTCACACTGCCAGTACTTGAGTTGTGTCAGGTTTAGGTCATTTTAAGGCCCCATATATGTTGCCTCTGTATTACCATAATGTTGGAATTTTGGTTCGACAACTTTTCTATTTTGCTTCGATATCGAATGCCTTACAAAAGCAAAGAAAAAATCTCGGTGAAATACATTGTAATGAGATGCGAGGTCATTTTGTTTAGCTATATTAAATAGCACGACTATTACAACAAAATCTAGGCCCCCGTAACTTAAAATGTAAATTTTTTGTAGAGACAAAGTTTAAGGGCTTCGAGACATAAACTGACGATTTATCTATCAATAGGTTGATTGATTGAATATTGTTTAACGTCTACTGAGAAATATTTCAGCTATATAAAGACGAGAACAAGTTTGTTAATAAATAATCACTTTTGGGTATGGAAAGGGTCATTGGAAGGGAAATTCTGACTGCCACTGGAAAAGTAGTGTGTAATCAAAAGGGGCGAGGAATTAAGCCTTGCAGCCAATCACCTACGGACCACTCAAAAGAGAACTTGCTACAAGGGTTCTTTAACGTGCAGGAAGCGTGGCATTTCTTCCAACACGTGGACCTGAGTTAACATCCCATCCTAAAGATGGTTGTGTATTTCTTCATCCCGCACATCCACGGACATCCAGTTTTGGAGGGGTTGTACCCCGCATTTTGGAATACTGGGTACTATTTATATATTCCGGGGTTCCCTCGGGGTCAGCCCCGTTTAGGAGAGTCATATCCAGCAAGCCGGCGATACTAGGTCCTATTTCTATACCGCAGGGTTCCCTGGGGGGTTCTATCAATAGAACGACCATGATATAACTACTGCAGAATAAATCACAAAACACAAACCAATTCTGTAAATATTTTGGATATTGTTTCTAAACCTCTACGTAACAAGCGATCTCATGGACGTAGAATTAACCGAAATAAATGTAGATTACATTCTGTCAACACCACTGTTGCAGATCTAATTAACATTTCTAAAAATAATGGTCGACATCAACTTTTAAGTAAATTATGTTCCATACCTGCCACAAAATTAAACAATATCCTTGATGAATGTGAAACTATTTCGTACCTTAGTACAAAATACGAAACTACAAAAATAATAATTGCGTTCTTTTTCCTAAAATCGATCGTCCTGACCAACATCAAAAACATTTTCTAAAGATAAAATGCATCGACAAAGGAATAGATTTTATAAATATTTCTGGCATTTAAAATGATCATTCGGTTCAAGAAAAAATTCCTGGCTATTTCGAAAATACAGAACTTCCCATCATTTGTTACGTATACAAGAAACCCAGCCGACAGTACGTCTTCAATTACAGTAAAGTTTGTAAAGATATAGACATTAACAATTCTGTGCCTGATACTTGAAATTGCAACAATTCAAAATACGCCTATGCTCCTAGCTCCCATGTCATCACAGGAGATCTCAACATCTTGTAGGACAAAGAGCTTATTAATTTCTTAAAGAAAGGTCCAAAATATAGGCCTCCTTCTAAAATTAATTGGAAAGATTGTCGTAATACCATCCACGACTCACTTAAGACTTATTGTAAAAATTGGGTTAAACGAGAACACGTTGACAAAAAATCTTTGGATTCTTATTTTAATGCTATTATAAAAATTGTCGATATCCGAATTAAACAGTTTGAACAACATTTCCGCCATGACAACAAAAATAAACCCACCGTTTCTCGCATCCAAATGAAACTTAAAGAATTTGGAAAGGATTTTGTTTTTGTCCCAGCTGATAAGGCTGCTAATAACATCTTCATAGTTCGTCGTAAACATTACATAGAAGTACTCCAAAAAGAAATTACCAGTTCACATACTTTTCAATTAACCCAATTAACAGACAGTGAAATTACAAACATTCATTTTATAACGGCCACATCTTTACAGGGTAAACCTGATAGTAAAACAGTTCCAACTATGTACTGGGTTCCTAAACTCCACAAAACGCCATATAAATCTAGATTCATTTTGTCATCTAGTCACTGTTCTACAACTAAAGTTTCTATTATACTCCCTTATACATTGACTGCTATTAAAAACCTAGTTATAAATTTCTGTAACAAAGTATATGAAAACAGTGGTGTCAATCATTTTTGGAGTGTAAAAATTCATTGGAAGTTCTCGATAAATTGAATGCTTATAATGCCCCTTTTGAATCCCTTAAAAGTTTTGATTTCTCTACCCTCTATACTACCTTACCACATAATCTTATAAAGGAAAAATTCAGACGTCTTATTCAATGGGCATTCAAAAAATCTGATTGTGAATATATATGTTCTAATTCCTTTAAAACATATTTTAGTAATACAAAACAAAAGAATTCAACTAATTGGACTTGTTTTGATATGATTTCAGCACTTGAATTTTTACTTGACAATATATCCATTCGTTTCGGTAACTGTAATTATCGCCAGGTCATAGGAATTCCTATGGGTACCAATTGTGCACCACTTATAGCTGACCTCTTTTTGTAGTGCTACGAATCTCATTTTATGACCAACATCAGCAAAGACCCATCTAAACAGCATTTAATTGAAAAGTTTAACAACACTTTCCGATATTTGGATGATATTTTAACTTTAAATAATGACGACTTCAATACGTATTATAAGGACATCTACCCAAAAGAACTCACTTTGAATAAAGCTAATTCTGATAATCATCATTGTCCGTTCTTAGACATCAATTTTGATATAACGAATGGTAAATTAGATACTAAAATTTATGATAAAAGGGACGATTTTTCTTTTCCCATAGTTAATTATCCATTTCTGGATGGGGATGTTCCATTAGCGCAATCATATGGTATTTACATATCTCAACTTGTTCGATTTGCTCGAGTATGTAATAATGTTTGCGATTTTAATGAACGGAATCTTTTCAGAACTGAAAAACTATTACATCAAGGTTTTCTTTATCACAAACTAGTTAAAACCTTTACTAAATTTATCATCGATACAAAGACTTAGTTCATAAATACAATGCAACCTGTAAACATCTAATCAAGGCTGGTATTTCACATCCCTTATTTTACGGTAATGTTTTACATAAGAGTAAAAACACTTAAACTCGCCTAACAAACTTATAAAACCTTTAAATCGTCTAAATCATAAGGGTTATAATTACGGTATTGTCATCAAGTCATTACGTATATTAACATTGATTTTTGATAGGGTCTTTGCGTTTTAACTAAACACATTCTAAATTTCTAAAATGTGTATTGCATGGACACGGGTTATGTATTCCGGTATATGTATGAAATCATTATGCTAAACTCCTCACAGGAAGGGATCTTGGTGGAAGCTGTATACTGAGGGTACATAACTTACTTTGTCAGTTGGTTATGGATCAGGAGCTGGCATGTCAGTTAACTGCCAGTAGTCTCTTGTGATTTCATGTTTATGTCCGTATATTTAGTTCTTTCAGTTTCATTTTTCACAATTGACTCAGTCCTGTTGCCAACTGAATTTTATTGTTGTTACGATTGTTTTTTGATTCATCACATTGGCTGTAGGGGGAGGTTTGGGCCCAATAAAACTAGTTTAACCTCGCCGCAGCAGGTTTGCGCCTGTCCTAAGTCAGGAAATTTATTAAGTCTTTGTGTGTCTTGTCTTTTTTCTAGTTAGTTTACTTTATGTTTATAGGAGTCTAGGATGATGTTTATTTCGCAGAACTTGATTACTCTTTATTCAGGGGCCGACTCCGATCGCGACCTGCCGTTGGGTGTGGGGTTTTCTCACCGTTCATTGAAGATCTTATGGTGGCTTTGAGTTGTTATTACTCCCCTTTGGGTCGTTGTCTCTTTGACACATTCCCCGTTTCCCTTCTTTTTTCTAAGTTTCTGTAATTTTAGTGTCTGCAGAAGGCAATTTCGTTAAATACTTAGATAACAAAATTGAGACACTTGGCAAAAACGATACCACAAGAATACAGCAGATCAGAAGACACGATGAATTAACAGAAATCCAAGGATCACTAATATTACAAATCAAAACTCAACACTTACTTCGAGAGTGACATCAAGAACTCTGGAAGGGGAAGCACTTCCTGAATCGAATACAGGAGCTGTTACACTGTCAATGATTCTATCCGCGGTAAGGTCAACCAGTAATGTCAAATCCGTGAAAACTGATACCTCTTTCCATTTTCCACAAACGTACACCATAAAGAAAAATATGGTGCTGCCATGTAAAAATCATACATGTGGAAGACCAAGAATCTAAACATAGAAAGAGCTAATAGAGAAAGAATATTCTTCCATAGATGTCAATTTCCGAGGTAAGACGATCACTACATGTATCTTTGATCTGCTCCCATGTAAGAAGCTATTTATCTCCAGTCATGAAAGTAATGCCAAAATCAACTGAGGATATAACTTTGAATAATTGTAGATTTTTCCTGTTGTCCCTTTTATTTCAGTTGTTTCATAATTTCGGTCCGGACAACAGGATCGGTCATTCTCGACGGAGTATATTACTTTATCAGCAGTAGCATCGACCCAGTGACGAAAAACAACAAAATACCGGGAATGTAATAAATTGTTGTTCTGCAAAAAAAAAAAAAAAGATATAACACTCTTTGCTAGTACCTATTTTTTTTCGTAAAATAAGATTTCCAATGTTTGCGAAACCTTTAATAAATAATCAATGTCTTTGTCCCTTTTAACACACTTTCCATTTTAACTTAAGTCCAGTTTTGGCGTTTGGTCATGGTAACATGATAACATTTATTGTTATATAGTATGACTGGCCATTAATCTAATAAAGATGATCGCATGCGAACTCGTCTGAACTCGATCGGTTTACTCAAAGAATTGCCATTTACAGGAGACATAGTTTCTCCAAATCCAAATTATAATATCGACCTTCTTTGAAAAGGATGTATTTTGGAAGATGATTGGAAAGGATGATTTTTTATTGTCGTCAAATTTTCCATTCCAGAGTTATTAGACTTTGAATCTCCGAAAAAAAAAATTACAAGTGGACTTTATTGAAAACTACATGATATTCATTATATTTTAAAATCGCTACACGTATCAATGAGTTATATTTTAAGAATCCATATACCAAAGATATAATGAATTGATAAAACACACACTGGAAACCCCCAGGGACGTGCCTTGTCCCTACCTTTTAACGAATAATAATTATCTTGGAAACGTTTTAGAATTTACCCCTAAACTTTATATTTTCACTAATCATGATAGAGTCAATTGAACGAGCCATGATAGAATTCACTAGGGTTGGTTCATCACTCTCAGCATTTTAAAAATGATAAACAATCTTCATAGCAGATGCCTTCACAAAGATATATTTATTTCTTATGCTAAAATGACTTAATCAATATATACTTGAAGTCCACCGACTCAACAAATCAGACCTTGGAACATATGTGAAAATGAGGCTTTTGAATCTAGAGATAGATTTAGCTTTGTATTCTTGCACCTTTAAAATTGTTCTAGGGAATTTGCTGTATGATTTACCAATTCAAGAATATTACGGTTATTTCAATTATGTCTATTGACCCGTTGTACTTTTTGACCATTTTAAGAAGGGTGCTTCCCATAGACTATTTATTGTCTGACGTCACGGCGTCAGACAGTATTAGAATCAGAAAATTCACATCCGGTAAGGTGTCTATGTTTGCATTGCATTTCGGTAAGGCATCCATTTTTGCATTGCATGACGGTCAATAAAGTGTAACATGTTCATTCGATTAATAGGTTACACACCACCAATTCATTTCTTTAACATTTTCAACTGAATTTCCCATATTCAAATTTGTCTGGACAATTTATCTTAAGTTTAACCTGTATGAAACCATATATTTTCCGAAAGGTGCATATCTCGTCAACATCGTATCAAAATTTCAGCATACCTTTAAGAGAGTTCCGAAAGTTGGAAGTACCCTATCTATAAATATACACGATTGCGACCAAAACATTACGCATTCATAGTATACCAGAAAACCCCTATGATAAGTATTCAAAGGATCATTCTAGTCACTCAACCTTGGTCTCAAAATGAGCCTGCTACATCAATGTTCAAACAGGTGTATCATTTATTTCATTCCGACGTTTTTGTAAGAATTCAAAGTTATACTTAGATTCTAAAATAACTATATTCTTATATGTTCTAAGCTCCGATTGGCTGAATTGGTGGTTTGACACCTTAACATGATATTAAAACATCCCCCACTTCACTTTATCATGTTTTTTAGTTAATTTCCAAATTGTTTACAGAAAATAACATCCTTTTCTGAATTTTTCCCTTATTTACATCACTATTCAAAAAGTCACAGATCTAGTGTTTTAAGTGCTTTGATTAAGTACAATCACTCATAGCTGTTAGTAGTTTATAGCATACGTTCAGACAACTTTTAGCGAGGAGCCCCATAGTGCATTCTTAATAAAATATTTTAGGGCTCCTCGACAATAAGTCAAAAAGTCCCTCCCAATTCCGGTTCCGGAGATCGTTTCCGTTCCGGAACCGAGAAGTTAAAAGATTCTGCCATATTTAATATGTCGCTGACCTTTGGTCTCAACACGTATGTCTAGCCTTAAGCTTTGGTCTCATTTGTCCATTGCCATTGATCATGCTCTGCCATTGACAATTATTGGTCTTGCGCATGCCCTACCTCAATTCAAGGTTCTTTTTTTAGTCTCGCCCTACCTCAATTCAAGGTTCTTTTATTAGTCTCGCCATTAACCAAATTCAAGTTCTTTTATCGGTCCTATCTTTGATCTCATGCTAACCCTAACCCTAACCTTTAACCTTACACTTATCCTCAACACTAACCCTCTTTTTGTTTGGTATGTAATGTTGTATATGTTCAGATATACCATAATTTACCCTAACCCGACTAACCTTAACTTTTATTTTGACCCTGGTCATTGTGTTTTAAATTGCATGTTCTCTAAGTCATACTTTAACCCTTTAATCTAACCCTAGACATTATGTATTATATATTAT
Organism: Modiolus philippinarum; assembly: GCA_002080025.1. Classification (NCBI taxonomy): domain Eukaryota; kingdom Metazoa; phylum Mollusca; class Bivalvia; order Mytilida; family Modiolidae; genus Modiolus; species Modiolus philippinarum. The sequence goes on along the minus strand of MJUU01002641.1, from coordinate 26,229 downwards.
TTATGTTGTGTTCCTTAAGTCCTTACACCCACTTTTCCTGATTTTGTTGTGTTTTGTTCATGACTGACTCTAACTATCTTTTTTTAGTTACTTCTGCTTTTATTCAATATTATTCTTCCTTTATACAACCCTAACCTAAGTTGCTATAACAACTTTTAATTTTTTATTTGTTTTTTTTTTGTTTTTTTATGTTTGTGTGTTCATTTACATATTTATTTATTCATTAATATTTGTTTATTTTTATTTATTCATTTTTTTAAATTTATTTTTTTGTTGTTTTGCTCTTTGTTAGATCTTCTAAGCGTATTCTTCTTTTAGGCATTGAAATAAATAACAGAATATTAACATATATATATTTTATTATCTCCGTCATTAGACAGACACGGGTCGGAGTGCCTCATGCTATCTTTACAGTGTTTAATGTCCATAAGGTAATGTACAATAATCAGTCATGATGATTCTTTTGTCAAACACTAGTCTATAATCTTTACTTTGATGGATGGATAATAGTTTTTTTTTCTGGTCTCTAATGATTTTAAAATCATCGGTAACGGTCTTCACATCGTCTCTTTTATTAGTGACCATATGTTTTATGTTATCGAAATTGATGGTCAGAGAGTTCATGTAGTAAAGGCTGATTCCTCACACTTTAGATATGGTAGTATTTATGTTCTTATCGGGTCTGACTAACTTGTAAGCGTAGTTTTTGGGTCCTCCAGTCACAAACTCTGTTATTATGTTATCTGGTACTTCATCCTTAAGATCTTCTAAGTAGTCTCCTAATTCGGGTTTCCACTTTCTAGGTTGAGATGTATAAACAATAGAATCGGTATCGGTATATAAGGCTCGCCTGTCCAATTTCTCCAAATAACTGTACAATTTTAAACGGGCTTGAGCGGTTGTATAAGCAGCAATGACGACATTAGTACGCCCGGAGTCTTCCACAAACTCTTCTTATACTGGTATCTAAATTCCACCATCTCATCATTGACGGGATAAACACTCATGACGATAATTTGGTCACTGGTAAACATATCGAAATAGTCCACAGGTTCACACAAATATTTGATTTAGGGTAAGTTGCTTCTTTGTCAAAGTTTTCCCCAAAAGCTATTTAAGATGAGTTTAGCTAATGATCTCAATCCAGGATTTTTCTTGATGCTATTATAGTCCAGGAGTATACCCTCCTTTTCATGGTAGTTTCGAATATACTTCAACTTGTTATTTTCGGTGTCACACCACTCGGGCCAACCACTGGCTTCTTGTTTCATTTTAAGGAAAGTATTGATATATTCGGTGAAAAGACTACCGGCTTTTGAAAGAGGGTCATATTGATCTGTCTCGAAGTGCCACACTTCATAGATCTGTCGAATAATATATCCTTTTTCCGCAGCTTTTTTTCACTTCGTCCGTCACCCACGTTCCAGTCAGTGCTCGTTGATCATCGGTATGTTCACACGGTGTTTGTTGATTCGATTCCGCACAGGTTTTACATAACGGAAATAATAACTTATTGTTGATCTTCGCCGGTTGTACTGGAATGAACAGTCCTCTGGGTGGGATCAACTTTAAAGTTATGTGCAATAACAGTAGCTCCACTATTAACACCGGAAAACAACCATTTACAAAAGTCTTCAGTTGTGTTGAGTCCGGCGAATATTAATTCGTTTATTCCACACATTTGACACATACTATTTTTATCCACGTTTTCATCCATACACCGTGAACATACTTTATATACCACACATAATTTAGGTTTGTGTTCTAACGCTCCACACGTTGATGTTTTACAATGAGTGCACCTACCGTTGTTGTCGGGTGAATATCCTTCATCACACTGAATATTATCATCTTGAGTGCATTCAAAATCAAAGAAAATGAAAGTTTGTTCCTTCTGTTCATTGTTGTTATTCGCGGGTAACATATAACACTGATGTCCCGGTGGATAGTAATCTTTACATATGTTACAATAGACATTTCCACAAGTATGATGTTTATTCAACTGTTTATTCATGGTTTGTCCACAGCTCTGGCATTTATAATACGTAGTACACGTCGAGTTTCCCGCTGACGACATCTGTTGGTGAAGATCAAAACATGTTGATCCTTTAAAAAATCGTCTACAATCGGTACAAAGTATCCACTCGACATCTTCGGTTTGGTCATGAATTTTATGACAGCAATTACATACATTGTTACACATGTGTTCTTCCTCATGATCATATCCTTTGTGACAATCAATACAATAATAGTCTCGGCTTAAAAAACCAGCCATACTGGTAATAACGTCATAATGGTTATCATGATAATACAAAAATATTTTATTCTCAGCTGGGGGTCCATGGTATATAATACCATTAAAATGTTCCTTGGCAACCACATGTATTTGGTAGTCAGTTAGAAAATTCTGGAATTGTTTGACTTTGTCGATTCCACATTTAGTTAACGGCACTCCAGCTTTGGTGTGTAATTCGATGGCCAACTCCTTCTAAAAATTTCGTCCCTGGCGAATACTGTTCCATTTTTCGTGTTCATCAATGTTGGCTATGGCTGTCACGATGGCTCTGGCACAACATAAATCATCGTTGTTCAGAATTCGAATGAAACATTTCTTCTCGTTCAAAAACTTTGAACACGTAATCACACTTTTTTCCGACTCCACCATTTGGTTAATTCACATCGCCCTGGTCCAAAGTTAATTGCTCGTTTGATTGTAGAATTTTTTCCATTTCTGACAGCAGGGGCTCTCCTGTTATTTGTCTAACTTTCATGAAGGGAAGTCGGACAGGAAAATCCAAATCCTTACATTCAAGGGTCACTTGAACTAAATCTTCTTCCTTCACCCCACCAGTTAATTCTGATACAATGGAGTCGAACAATATCTGTAATGTTTTTAGAATTTCTGGAATACTGTTGACTTGTAAATCTTTGAACGTGACGTGGTATTCATTGGATTCTGTATTACGACGAGGCATTCTAGTACCTTTACCTTTTTCAATGATGTAATATTGATTGGGTTAACTTAGATCAATAGGTTGACGAGGTAATCCAGCTCCTGTCTGGTGTTTTTCATCTTGTGTTCATACAGACTATCTTGGTTCCTATATAATAAACCACACTCACTGCAGGGGAAGTAACTGTCATCAGTATGTTTCTTTTCATGACGGTCTCGGTTGTCTTTTCTTGTAAAATGCTTCAGGCATACACCACATGTAAACATACTATGTTGCTTGAATTGTCTGTAATTTTGTAGCAACTGACTCTTCTTTACAAACGATTGTTGACAATAGTCACAGGTATACATCTGTAAAAATAAAAGGATATGATTTTAGTAATAACATTTAGTTATGGAAATAAGTTATGAATATTATAATTAGTGATGAATATTATAATTAGTTATGAATTAGTGATGGGTAATTAAATTACTTACCATTTATTTGCGGTTTCTTTCGATTCACGCTTTGGTACTTCTAATCACAATATGGTTATTCACAGATCTGTAGAGACAAAAAGACATCATTTAGTTTTGATATTTGGTTATAATATTTAATTATGAATATTAATTAGTAATGAATATTAATTAGTTATGAATATGAATTAGTGATGAGTAATTAAATTACTAACCATTTATTTGAGGTCTCTTCCGATTCACGCTTTGGTTCTTCTAATCACAATCTGGTTATTCACAGATCTGCAAAGACAAAAGGACATTATTTAGTTATAATATTTAGTTATGAATATTATGATTAGGTATGAATATTAAAACTAGTATGAGGGTAATTAATGCACTTACCATTTGGTCACTTAAGGTATCTTCGCTTAGGATCACACTTTCGAACTGGTCAGCAGAAGGGCAGTCTTGCGACTGAGGAAGCCGGTTGATCGCGCCTTTATATAGTCAAAGTCATTTGTATCGATGGCTGTGATTGGTCAGTTCATTTTTGTAAGGGATGATTTGATTGGTTGATGTTCCTGCATTCTGATTGGTCAATCCATGGTAAATGGAGGATTCTGATAGGTTGAATTTCCTGCAATCTGATTGGTCAACATTATGTACAGCTTCAATCCACCTTTTGTTTCAAGATTGTTACAAAAATACCAAAGGTAGTTAGAAGTGAAACATTAGTAGTTAGTATTTACTTAGTAACCATGGTGATGTCATGGTATTGTATTAGTTAAAGGAAGATTTCATGTTATTATGTTAGTAAAAATGGTAATTTTAGTGTATCCGGGTGGTGGTGGTGATGTTTTTCAGGTAATTGGGTGGTGGTGGTGGTAGTGGTGGTGGTGATTTTCATGTTTCTGGGTGGTGGTGGTGATAAATTTCAGGTATCTGGGTGGTGGTGGTGGTGGTGTTGGGATAATAGGATATGGTGGTGGTGGAGGGAGGGATTATAGTCTATGGTGGTGGTGGTGGTGGTGTGGAGGGATAATAGGTTCTGGCGGCGGCGGCGGCGGTGGTGGTGGTAATTATACCTGGTATATGACGAAGCAGCAGCAGTAGCAGCCATTCTACCTGGTTATATGACGCAGAAGTAGCAGCAGCAGATAGACCCTAGTATTGGGGAGAAGCAGCCATTATGCCTCGCATATGGCACTGCAGCAGCAACAGAAGCAGCAAAAACCCGCAAAAAGGCCTATACAGACAACAAAAATGCGATACATTAATCGAAAACACAACATGAAACATGAAAAATGAATACAATTACAACGCAATAATAAAACTTAACGACATTCATATGAACTTGACGCGAAACATGAAAAATTTAACAAAATACGAACTTGTACGTCGAAAACATCAAGATAAAATGAAATAACGTAAAATCTCATATTGAACGAGACTTCGTAAAGGTAACAGATATCACGATGACAGTGTGACTAATCGCTTTAGATGACCTAAGATACCCTGAATTGATATATCGCATGACTATAGTACCAAAAGTTAAGATAAAGACCGATCTAGTGCCGAATAAGGGCCGACTGAGGCCGATCTTAGATTTCTAAGGACCGATATCATCAAAATAGTACACGACAGCGCTACAACACCTACACTAATCGCTTTAGAAGTATGACATGTATCGCATTTTTGTTGTCTTTATAGGCCTTTTTGCGGGTTTTTGCTGCTGCTGCAGTGCCATATGCGAGGCATAATGGCTGCTGCTGCTGCTGCTGTTTCTCGTCAATACTAGGGTCTGCGTCATATAACCAGGTAGAATTGCTGCTGCTGCTGATACCAGGTATAATTGCCACCACCATCGCCGCCGAAGCCGCCATAACCTATTATCCCTCCACCACAACCACCATAGATTATAATCCCTCCACCACCACCACCACCCAGAAACCTGAAAATCACCACCACCACCGGTGAAAAACACAGGAGCAGAATTACCTCGTCAACCTATTGATCTAAGTTAACCCAATCAATATTACATCACTGAAAAAGGTAAAGGTACCATAATGCCTCGTTTTAATACAGAATCCAATGAATACCATGTCACCTTCAAAAATTTACAAGTCAACTGTATTCCAGAAATTCTAAAAACACTACAGATATTGTTCGACTCCATTGTATCAGAATTAACTAGTGGGATGAAGGAAGAAGATTTAGTTCAAGTGACCCTTGAATGTAAGGATTTGGATTTTCCTGTCAGACTTCCCTTCATGAAAGTTGGACAAATAACAGGAGAGCCCCTGCTGTCAGAAATAGAAAAAATTCTGCAATCAAACGAGCAATTTACTTTGGACCTGGGCGTTAATCTTAATGTAACTCATGTGAATTTACCAAATGGTGCTGTCGGAAAAAAAGTGTGATTACGTGGACACCGAAAGATTTCTGAACGAGAAGAAATGTTTCATTCGAATTCTGAACAACGATGATTTATGTTGTGCCAGAGCCATCGTGACAGCCATAGCCAACATTGATGGACACGAAAAATGGAACAGTATTCGCCAGGGACGAAATTTTCAGAAGTTGGCCATCGAATTACACACCAAAGCTGGAGTGCCGTTAACTAAATGTGGAATCGACAAAGTCAAACAATTCCAGAATTTTCTAACTGACTACCAAATACATGCTCTTTATTTTTCTTAGATATGGTGTACTTTGCCAGTTTAATGTTTGTTGACAATCCCGCATCTATGTCCGGAATAAACATGGATGTAGCATTGCTCGACATCTAGCAATGAATTCCGCTCAAACCGGTGCTAGGGGCCGTCTTGAACTTACTATGAGGTATGGGCAAAGCTCATTGTTGAAGGCCTCATTGTGACTTCAAGATGAAGAACAACAATAAAAGCGTTGTTCCATTGCTTTTTACCATGTATTTATAGAGATTTTGTCCCATGTGCATTTACTCCATATCCCTTCATTGCTTATTGTACATGAGATTATATCTCATGTGTACACTTTGTTCAATAACTATTATCTAAATTTATGTAAATTCTAAAATCGAAGGATTAACTCCCTCCATCGTAGTTTTGTCCTTAGCTGTATTTGATATTACTGATTATTCGGATCTCGTTTGGTTTGATGTATTTTAAACATTTTTCGAAATTATGGATTTCCTTTGTTTGGATTCTAGTGCTGCTGATGAGGAATTAATTTCCGAAATGGCCATACAGCTCATTAAAATTATTGCAGTTGGAGTTAACATATGTGTTATGGTCTCATGTTCATTTACTCCATATCCTTTCGTAAAATATCTAATACAGGAGTTTGTCTTTTATTGCAGTGTGGAGTTGGTAAAACAATTCCCCGTGGTAGAGATGAATGCTCTTTATTTTTCTTAGATATGGTGTACTTGTACATGAGATTATATCTCATGTGTACACTTTGTTCAATAACTATGATCTAAATTTATGTAAATTCTAAAATCGAAGGATTAACTCCCTCCATCGTAGTTTTGTCCTTAGCTGTATTTGATATTACTGATTATTCGGATTTCGTTTGGTTTTATGTATTTTAAACATTTTTCGAAATTATGGATTTCCTTTGTTGGGATTCTAGTGCTGCTGATGAGGAATTAATTTCCGAAATGGCCATACAGCTCATTAAAATTGTTGCAGTTGGAGTTAACATATGTGTTATGGTCTCATGTTCATTTACTCCATATCCTTTCGTAAAATATGTGGTTGCCAAGGAACATTTTAGTGGTATTATTTACCATGGACCCCCAGCTGAGAAGAAAATATTTTTGTATTATCATAACCATTATGACGTTATTACCAGTATGGCTGGTTTTTTAAGCCGTAACTATTATTGTATTGATTGTCACAAAGGATATGATCATAAAGAAGAACACGTGTGTAACAATGTATGTAATTGCTGTCATAAAATTCATGACCAAACCGAAGATGTCGAGTGGATACTTTGTACCGATTGTGGGCGGTTTTTTAAAGGATCAACATGTTTTTATCTTCACCAACAGATGACGTCAGTGGGAAACTCGACGTGTACTACATGTACTACGTATTATAAATGCCAGAGCTGTGGACAAACCGTGATTAAACAGTTGAATAAACATCATACTTGTGGAAATGTCTATTGTAACACATGTAAAGATTACTATCCACCGGGACATCAGTGTTATATGTTACCTGTGAATAACAATGAACAGAAGGAACAACTTTCATTTTCTTTGATTTTGAATGCACTAAAGATGATGAAATTCAGTGTGATGAAGGATATTCACCCGACAACAACGGTAGGTGCACTCATTGTAAATCATCAACGTGTTGAGCGTTAGAACACAACCCTAATTTATGTGTGGTACATAAAATATGTTCAAGGTGCATGGATGAAAACGTGGATAAAATTAGTATGTGTAAAATGTGTGAAAAAAACGAATTCATATTAGCCGAACCCAACACAACTGAAGACTTGTAAATGGTTGTTTTCCGGTGTTAATAGTGGAGCTACTGATATTGCACATAACTTTAAAGGGTATGATTCGTTACCTATACTAGGATATTTGTATCAGCACGGAGTCAAACCAACGATCATAGCAAATGGAACTAAGAACATGTTCATTGAAATACCCGGATGTCGTATTCGAATGATAGATTCTATCAACTGCTTACCCGTGGCTTTAGCCGAACTACACAAGATGTTTGGATTGACGGAACTGAAGAAAGGATATTTCCCACACTTGCTCAACACGAAGACCAATCAAACCGCCATACTTGAACATCTACCGGATGTGAGATTTTATCAGCCCGATAGAATGAAACCTAAAGACAGAGGCACCTTCTACCAATGATACGAGACCAATTACCAATAACCATTCCATTTTCAAAACGAACTATTGAGTTACTGTAGATCTGATGTGGATATTTTGAGAAGAGCCTGTCTTAAATTCCGTGAATTGTTTCTAGAGATGTCATCTAATAACGGACAGAGAGGAATCGATCCATTCCAACAATGTATAACAAAAGGGTCTGCCTGTAATTTGGTGTTTAGACAGAAATTTCTTCAGCCCAATACCATTGGTATTATTCCTGCACACGGATACCGCCCCTATTAGAAACATTCAATGAAAGCCATGCAGTGGATCAAATACCTATCGGAAAAGAAAGGAGTCCGTATACAGCACGCTGAAAATGGTGGAGAGAAGCAAATTGGACCCTACAAAGTGGATGGATACTACGAGAACGAAAACGGAAGATATGTGTTAGAATTCAATGGAAAGTTCTGGCAAGGATGTTTACACTGTTTTAGCGCTACCACCGTAAATCCAGTCAACGGCATGACCATGAGCAACCTTCATCAACGTACTATGGAAAAGAAACGGTATTTGGAAGATCAAGGTTATATCTACATAGGTAAATGGGAATGCGAGCTTGATAAAGAGGTCCAAGACAATGATGAATTAAGACACTTTCTTCAACAATCCCAGATGATCACTCCTCTTGAACCCAGAGATGCTTTTTATGGTGGAAGAACAGTAGCCTTTACGTTGTACAAAGATACGTCGAATGGTGGATCCATTGATTATTACGATGTGACGTCGTTATATCCTTACATTAATAAAACCGGTAAAAACCCTATTGGACATCCACACATTATCACCCAAAAATTCACTGATATTCAACACTACGATGGATTGATCAAATGCCAAGTGATCCCATCCAGAGGACTCTTCATTCCAGTACTACCGGCGAAGATCTACAATAAGTTATTATTTCCGTTATGTAAAACCTGTGCGGAATCGAATCAACAAACACCGTGTGGACATACCGATGATTAACGAGCACTGACTGGAACGTGGGTGACGGACGCAGTGAAAGAACAAAAATAAAAGCGTTGTTCCCTTGCTTGTTTTTTACCATGTATTTGTAGAGACTTTGTGTGCATTTACTCCATATCCTTTCATCCACCATGTATTAGAAATTTGAGATAGAGTTTGAAGTTTAAGCCAGCTGGAAGTTTAAGCCAGCTGCTGTCAAAATATTAATCATAAACAGCTGTTTTGTAATTTTTGTGTATTTTGACACTGAAATACCATTTTTAGCCATTTTCATAATTTGGTGCAAAATTAGAAAGAATATCTGTGTGAAATAGTTGGAAAATATCAATATATGAGCTGTTTTTACACAGGAACTTGACATAGTTTAACCCACAAACAGTATACTCCCACGACACTATCAAGGGAGGAATTTTTGAAAATCACACCTCTGTTCTAGCATTCCTTTGAATCAAAGCGGATGATGAAGACAATCGGCTCCTCTACATCTACTGTGTCCCTAAACTTCATAAGAACCCATACAAATAAAGATTTATTGCGGGGTCTTTCAGATGACCGCCGTCAGAAATGAACTGCAAAGTTACTGTGAAAGAGTTTATTCCACGAGCGGCGTCCATCAGATGTGGATTCTAAAAATCGAAAAATTTCCTTAGACAGCTTTCCTCTAGCAGTCTTACCATAGCATACAAACTTTTAATTTTTCTACTATTTATACTACCCTGCCACACAATAAATTGAAAACAATAATTTCTGATAATTTTTTCTGCACTAAAAATGGAGAATGCAGATAGACTTATTTAAAAGTGAGAAATAGAAAACCTATTTTGTAAAGAACCACACTGACTCAAACAAGAAGTACACGGAGAATGACGTAATTAAGATGTTGGAATTTTTTAGGCTGCAATTCAACGAACAAGATGGTTCCCATGGGAACTAACTGCGCTCCACTTTTAACTAATCTCTTTCTTTTCTCGTATGAGGCCACGTTTTTACTAGGGCTAACACAGAAAAAAAAACAGAAACATTTAGCCCAGTCCTTTCATTTGGGCTTCCGCTACATAGACGATGTACTTTCTCGTAATAATCCAAAATTAAAGGAATATTTACGCCAGATCCATCCCGATGACCTTGAAATCAAAGAGACTACTACTACACCTTTTTCAGCTTCGTACTTAGATCTTTTGATATACATTTACGGAGATTGACGTTTGAAATCTAAGCTATATGACAAACGTGATAATTTTAACTTCCCAATTGTGAACTTTTCCTTTCTGGGCAGCAATATACCTACCTCTCCAGCCTATGGAATGTACATTTCACAGTTGATTCGTTAATGTCGAGCATGTAGTTTATACAGTGATTTTTACGGTTGAGTGCAGTCATAACCTCTCATCTAAATTAACTCCAAGTTAACTTAGAAACAATTCTAAATTAACTTGAAGTTAACTTAGAGCAGACGTAGAACAGTTCTAGAAACGGTCATAAAAACGGTCATTTTCTAAGTTAACATAGAACAGTTCTAAAAGCAGTTATAAAATAGAGCAGTTCTAAAAGTGGTCATAAGACAGAGCAGTTCTAAAAGTGGTCATAAAAACGGCCATTTTCTACTTAGAACAGTTCTAAAAGCAGTCATACGAAACACTATGACTGGTTTTAGAACAGGTTATGACCGTTTTTAGAACAGTTATACTCTATGACTGCTTTTAGAACAGTTCTTGAAAATGACTGCTTTTAAAACAGTTCTTGACAATGCCTGCTTTTAGAACACTTTTCTAGAGCAGCTCTAGAACTGTTCTAGAACAGTTCTAAGTTAACTTAGAGCAGTCATTAGATCAGTTTTAAGTTAACTTTGTGAGATGTTATGACTGCACCCAACTGTAATAGAGCAAAAACAATGTCTCAAAAGCTGCTAAGTCAGGGATTTGTTCACCCTTTCTTACTTACTTCCCTTCAAATATTCTATGGCCTTCACCATGACACCATTGACAGATATGACGTGTCCATTCCCTAAATGAAAACTGACATAATTTTTCAGCTAGATTCCAAGTCTTCACAGATTTGACATAGATATAACCGGTTTTGACTCATCCTGGATTGACTCATCGATAGTGTGACGGGTACCGCTAGTGGGGCAGGTCATGCTTACCTATCCAAAGCACCTGATATCTATCCCAGTCACTCGTCATGCATTTCAGAAGCTTAGGCGGTATCAGTGAGAGGCTAGAAAACGTTTGTTTCCATTAATTTATTCACTTTTTACCTTATTGGGGGCCATTTAGGGCTTGCTATATGGTGTGAGGTTCCTCACTGTGTTGAAGACCGTACGGTGACCCCTAGATGCTTTGTTTTTGGTCGTTTTAACCTGGATATGGGATGTTGTCTCCTTGACATTTACCCCATTTCCTTCTTTTTCATATGTGTAAAATTTCCAGGTCATTTAATTCCAAATCCAATTTGACGAGTACGTGAAGAATAACCCGTCGTTATCGACTATTTGTAACGAATGTAGGTTGTCTTCGTTTTTTTTTGGATTTTTTATCACTTTCTGTCATTTGTAACATTTTCATAAATTCGAGGATAAGAAGTGCCCTTTATAATAAGCTGTCAAAATCTTTTCTGTAAAATCTTCTTAAAAGTATTAAAAATTTATGAAATATATTACCTTGTTTTAAAAGCTTGGATGTGGAAGTAATGTTATTAAAGTCGTCAAGGGAAGAACAAACGCGTGCGAATTGTACCATTTGAGATATGTACATCCCGACCCCGAAGGATGAAGCTGGAGGAACGTCGCCGTCAAGAAAAGGTAGTATTTAGAATCATTGTTTGCTTTATTAAGTTTTAGTTGTTGTGAGAAAATGATGTCGATGCACAAAAATGTTGTCTGGCAAGAGAATCAGTGCTTAATTAGATCATCACATGGAATAAAAGGGACAACAGGTAACACCTACAATGGCTGACAATTATAATTATATGCCACAATCTGCTAGGGAACTACACAGGAAAAACAAAAAGAAGAAATAACTAGAGGCTCCCAGGAGCCTGCATCGCTCACCTGGCTTTCAGTTGCCACAATTGTGGTAACATTGTAAGTTATACAGTTGATCATCAGTCTCTCAAACATTAGTACCTCCAACACCACCAATATCTTGAACAGTATTTAAAGTCTGATCATGTTGTACTAGCTATTTTTCTTATTTGGGCTTTACTGACAAAAAACGCTCTTGCTAAGGACCACTTTCGACACCAGTTTTGAAACAGAGACATCATTTTGTAAATGGCGGTCACAAACAATTCTCCCACCTTTTTTGGCAACCATTTTGAAAATGGCGGTCAGCAAACAATTTTCAACATCAATACCTATTTGGAAACAAAATTTCATTGAAATCAGACATTTAATTTTCCCGCTTATTTTGGTGGCCATTTTGAAAACGGCAGTCACCAAATAATTTTCAACATCGGTTTTGAAGTTACAACATCAATACCTATTTTGAAACCAAATTTCATTGAAATTGGACAATGTTGAATTTTCCCCCTTTTTTTTGGCGGCCATTTTGAAAATGGCGGTCAACGAACAATTGTTAACATCTGTTTTGAAGTTGTGACGTCAATACCTATTTGGAAACCAAATTTCATTGAAATCCGACAATGTTGAATTTTCCCGCCTTTTTGCGGCCATTTTGAAAATGGCGGTCAACGAACAATTTTTGACATCAGTTTTGAAGTTGCAACATCAATACCTATTTGGAAACCAAATTTCATTGAAATCGGACAATGTTGAATTTTCCCGCCTTTTTTGGCGGCCATTTTGAAAATGGCGGTCAACGAACAATTTCCAACACAGGTTTTGAAGTCGCAACATCAATATCTATTTAGAATCCAAATTTCGTTGAAATCCGACAATGTTGAATTTTCCCGCCTTTTTTGGTGGCCATTTTGAAAATGGCGGTCAACTAACTATTTTCAACACCAGTTTTGAAGTCGCCTCAGCATTTCAAACATTTCATCATTTTACACTTAATCTTCATCTTCTATAGTTTTGGAAATAAAAGATGAAAAATATGAATATTTAAAAACAAAATGGTGAAAAAAGGGCAATAACTCCTACAACGGTTTATGGATTTTCTTCAAAATTTCAGGTTGGGTAGATCTTGATATGCTAGACATTTTTGCAATTTACACTTGACCTCTATCTGTTACACTTTTTGAAATAAAAAATAAAAAATGCAAAAAATTTGAAAATTTTACGGAAAAAGGGCCATAACTCCGAGATGGGTTTTCAGATTTTCTTCAAAATTGCACAGTAGGTAGATCTCATCATGTTGATTATTTTTTTAATGTCAGAATTTTGATATCTGTAATGGTTTTTGAGTTATTTGTTATTTGCAAAAAACAGTAATTTACCCCTATGTTCTAATTTTAGTAACAGCGGCCATGTTGTTTGGTCTACGGAGATAAAAATCACAAACTTGAAAAAGCAAACCCTGGTGATGATTCAGGTCAAGTTTGGTTAGCATTGGCCCAGCAGTTTCAGAGGAGAAGATTTTTGAACAAAAGTTAACGGACAGACGGAGGACGGACGCCGAGTGATGGCAAAAGCTCACATGGCCTTTGGCCAGGTGAGCTAAAAAACGATAGGAACTCGGGACAGCCGGACCTGGTACTGGCACTAGCAAAAGCTAGCGGTAGGGTTAAACCGGTTTGTGGGTACCCAAACCTCCCCTTTATCTGTCCCGTTTCCCTATAGTTTAGTAAACATACGAATAAAACCCAATACAGGTAGACTACCAACTCCTTGACCACAATCTTGAAGGGACAGAATATGACAAAACCTAATTTTGAAAGATGGGTCAAGAGGTGCTTGTCATTACATGTCATTAACATTACATGTCCAGGAGCAATGGTTGCTGTAATTACTATATATTGGGGATGAATCCTTCCTTATTGTTACAGCAAATAAACCGAAGAAAAAAAAATTAAGAGAGCATTTAATAATTTGTCCCAGTTTGGATTTATTCAAATGAAGCGAAAGGGCTGTATAAAGTGTGGAAATATCATAACTGTCAACAGATGAAACTGGTATTTTTATAGATTTTAATTTATTTAAAACTTCAATGGTTTTTTACACTCAAAATTAATTTACTCCATAGTTTAGATATTTTTTTTACAATATTGTATTACTAACTCCTTCATACAAGTAAGAACACTGGTTAAATATTGGGATTTTGTGAAGATAAGGTATCTATATAGTACATAGTAGCTAAGGTGTTATCTTTAGGTGAAACTTTTGGCGTTGCTGTATGCATGTAATGTTGTTTGGTGCGATTTTTTCGTCACAATGTGAACCTATAAAAGTGCTTAATAAGGCTAATTCATTTTGTTGGACATCGATATAGTATATGTTTTAAATAATAGCAACGTTGTTTAAAGCTTTGTCGACAGGTACAAACACATATTTTTCACTAAGTTCTCTCAATTTTGTCTTAATTCTCTTTATAGACAGCTTACGGAGATTCATAATAATTATCCATATGAAAATTAATTCTGTTAGTGACCCTGCTTATGATTTTTTATCTTTGACACTTAATTTGGTGATAACATTTCAAGAAACCACACTTAAACATAAAATAGAAAAAGACAGCATTAAACATTTACAATAACTGAACATTACAATCACAAGCTACAAAACACAAGCAAACTCCACTAGAAAAACATAAATGAAGAACAAAAGACTAATTTTCAAATAACGATAGGAACTCGGGATAGTATGATAGCGGTAATGACAAAAGCCTGCCATAGGGCAAACAAACTGACCTTTAAGTGAAAAATCACAAAATTAGAATTTGCCTCTGTCTTGTTTATTTTGGTGCAAATCCATCAAGTTAGTCTTAATTCACATTCTTTAGCCAAATTTGACCTTAAAAGCTTTTTATTATCACACTGGAGCTGAAACATTGGTGCGATGGAATTTTTTTCAGAAAAAAGGACAAAACCTGATATATCCATACCAAAATGACTGGGAATTTTATTTTCCATAATTAATTGCATTCAAGTCACTGCAAAATACAGTATACACTGTGTTTAAGCAATAAATAGCTAACAAATTCAAGTTATTGAAATTTCAGACCTTGATTTTGCGTTTCTCATAATGTTCAGTTTTGACAGTATTAGCCGAGGGATGTAGTGATACTAATTTTCAAAGTATAAAATATTTTTGACAGAATATCTTATAATATAAGGATATATAGCGCATGTAATTTATCAGCAAAAAAAGGCACTAGAAATCTATCCTAGTGGGAAATATAGGCTATTTTAGGTTGAGGAATAAGGATATTTCTGAATGATTAAAAGAAATTTTAAAATGAGTGGCCTAAAATAACAATTTATGTAAATAAGCTGACCCTTTCTGTTGCATTTAACCACCTTTGTGTAACATTTTTTATCTGTCATTGTTGAACAATGAATAATATCAGCATTTTTGAAGAATTTTTCTAGATTTTAAGAAAATTATATCTGACCGGCCCAATATTTCAAATATGGCCAAACTTCAAAATATACAATTTGACCAGCTTTTAACAATTTGATAGACCTCATGCTTCATATCTGCAAATTATCAAATAGTTTGACTCTAAATATTAAATCAAACTGATATCAATGCAGGTTTAGCTAATAAAAACACATTACTTGGAGAATAATGATATATGGAGGTGGGGGTGGGGGAGGGGGCCATGACACCCAGTTATTTACAAAATAGGTCTTGCATCTAAAAGAAAGCCACATATATAGTTTAGCCATGCTTTTTGACCAAAAAGAAGTTGCATTTAAGACATTGCACTTGTTGAAATTTTATTCATTCAGTCACTGACAATAGGCTCATATCACAAAAGTCTTATTTTCAGATTGTGATACCGTGATATAGAGTTTCATTTTTTGTGAATTTTTCTTGAAGTGTTCACCAGATATTAATCAAACTTAGAATAATTACTGGAAAAACATAGATGAAAATATATATATGATATCAGCTAATTTTATTAGACAAAAGAGGCCCTTTATGTATCATACCACAAAAAGAAAATTCTTCAGCCAAAGGTTGTATGTTAAATAGTACTTATCAATGGAGTATGGATATTTCTATGGGATTCTGTATCCAATGTTATTAACATGCATACTGTTTGAAAGCTGAACATCTTAGGTACCCCAAAAAAAAATTATTTTATTCTTATCAGTTGTTATAAATTTTTTTTGGTAAAAACAATGACATGACCATTTCACAGGTTGGCAGTGAAAGTGAAAGTTGATTTTTGATAGTAGTATACTTCCGGTGGAGTGCACTTTCTTATATCCTCAAAATTTTTGTGGAAGCTCATTATATATCTAATTAATTAGGTGAGAAGTTTCGCTTTATTTGAAAGGACAGTAAATGTGCTAGGGTTCTCAGAAAATGACCAATTTAACAAAGGCAAATAGGGAAAACTCAATGGTGGTATGATACCTATAGGAAAGTGCTAAAGGAATGTTGACGTCAAGGAAAGGGGGGATTAGTAATAGTGTTTCTATACTGTTAATATTATTAATTATTGCCATTTTTTAAATGATATAAAAAAATGAGCATAGTGTTGGCATTTTTGTATTTAGTTTAAATAAGCTTACTTGACCTCAGTAGCAGAACCATAGTAGTACATTTTTACATTTATTTTGACATCTGTAATAAAGAATTTTGATGATTTATTCCTCAGCTACATTTAATCATCTTAAGATGAATGGTGTATACGGAAAGTCTACACCAAAAACTTTGACACTTTAGTCTCATAAGAATGGTTCCAAATGTTATTTTATTTGTCCTTATTCTTGTTAACCTTCAACTAACAATGAGAGGATATGGAGTAAATGCACACGAGACAAAGTCTCTACAAATACAAGGTAAAACCAAACAATGGAATACTGCTTTTTTGTTGTTCTTCATCTTGAAGTCACCATGAGGCCTTGCTCATACCTCATAGTAAGTTCAAACTAGGACATTGATGAGATGGAGTTTTCAGTTCAGTAAAATTTAATCAGTTTATGTCCAAGTGGAGACAAATGTTTATTTTTATTTTTGCGTGTTTGGAAACACTTCATAACTTCACTGTATGTGATGAAAATGTATAAATGTTATTTGAGTGTATGGGAACTATATATAATTTTTATTGCAAAAATTACACCCCTTGGGGTCAAAGCAATACAAAACAATACAAAACATATATACAACATAGAATGAACAATTAGATATATACGGAAATCAAAATTCGGAAGAAATCAGCTGATATAATGCTGTTTAATAGCAAATGTGATATCAATAATTGTATTGGATGTTGTCGATAAGAGGCCACAAGGAAATAAAAGGCCATTTTACTACATTATTTGTGTGTGTAAAAATGATGAATTTAAGGACTTTTAAATCTCCGTAAGTACAACATTTTTTAATTCATAATGACATGTTTGTATCAAGGTATTCCCAAATAAAACTCTACAGAGTCTACCGTGTCATTAGGAACGAGTTTTTGATAATAGTTCGTCCAGACAGGTAGCTCGTTGTGGACATCACTCAACGATACAAATAAATTGGACCTTTTCTTTCTTGTACATATATTTTTAAGATTTTAATTTTATTTCATATTTTTATTTCGTTGTTCTCCATGTACGACAGTTACACAAACGTTCTTACTCTGTCTAATTTAAACGATACAAAACAATCAGGAGGGGTTTAAATGATGAAAACTGAATTAAGAAGTGTTAATAATTTGTAATAAAAGGGGGGTAAGAAGAAATAATAACAATTGTGGAAGAAGAATCTGGAAAATTCCCTTACCCCGATGACTGCTAGATCGGATAATTTATACCCATTCTCAACATCATCAAACTTAAATTGTGTTAGCGAGCTAACATGGCGAAACACTTTTAAAAAAAACTCTCATATAAGTGTTTTTAGCATTGTAACACCGAATTCTATGGATTTTTTCGGACAAAAAGAAGAAGAGGAAGTATGAAAATGATAAAAAAAATCCTTTATTGTTGTTTTTTAAAAAAAAAAAAAACTATTATTCGTTCTTTTCAATGAAGTTGTGTTGCAATTTTGTCATCAATTATTGTCGTATTGTCGACTTTTTGGTCTTAAAATCACAGTGTTTCTATCAGTGCTACCAGTACTGTTATTATCATTGCATCGGTACTATATAAGGCTACTACAATACATTTCAACTCCACCGGTCATGCATGAAGTACCAATGACCAAAATCTATCGTGGACAGACACACAGAGGCAGGCTAAAGAAAACTTCTGGATTGAAAAGCTGAAATCCAGTTTGAATGTTAAAATTTGAATCAAATTTATTTTTGATGGTTCGTTGGCACATGTACCAAGATCAACAAAATATTTTACCTACAATCATATTCAGTCATCAAGCTTTATGATGTGATCGATTTTGAATAACTTTGTTAATTATGTGCATAACGTTCGATGTTTGTATCTATACATTTTTAATGTATTTTGAAGAAGACTCGAACAAAGGGTGTTCTATCATTCCTGTCGAAATGCGCATATGCAGAATTTAAATTCACAGTAACTTCGGTATTTAGTTATCCGATTTAACGTATGACATCTGGGAATCTCCATACAGCGATATTCAACGTAGTTCAACTTTCTTTAATACATAGGGTCACATGTGTGGTATCAATGGAAAGGCCCATCCTTGCTCTTTCATTTGATACCAATATTATAGCTCTCGAGTATTTGAGTCAAGAGAAATGACACCATAAAGAAGGGTATCATTCACTCATATTGAAATTCTAAGTTTTAGTTCAAATTTTACCGGCAAAGACAAATTGTGTCGCATTTCCGCAGAATATGGCTGATGACAGCATTATAATTTGATTATATTATGAAAGAGGAGTACTTAAGCTTTTTAAATTTGCGTCACCAAAAATGGCCAACGCAGTTTAACTTATATTAACTCAATGTTGAAAAAAAGTACCAAAAAATTGTGGAAAAAATTGCAAAATAGGGATCAAACATATCACAGCAACCACGTTGCTGGAAATCGAATTAAAAAAGTGCTAGTTTGAAAGAAACTCTTCCACATAAGACAAATATAGAAAAATATTGGACTTTGGTTGTATAGTTTTCCGTGGTCAGGTGAGCTTTATGGGTAATTTTCCAAATTTTGCATAAGATATAGTTTCTATATAAAAAATACGGATTTTCTGAAATTTTCACCACGAGGAATATACCCTTTGCATTGAACGTGTCTCCTTGCCGTCTTAGTAAACTCACAGTCCTAGTAATACATTTAGATAAGAGTTTGCGTGTATGCAAGATATTTAGAACAGAAATTCTTTTTTTATATTAGTCCCAAACGTCACGGAACATGTATATGATGAAAGAAGTCTCCACTGACATAATGGGAAACGTCACAAGTGACCTTGAGGGCCCCGGTCACGTAGTATTTTTGTGCCATTTACCTTTGGGAGCCCCGTTCATGTAAAGTTTAAACAGATAATACGTCATAAATACAAATGGAATTTACCGACTTTATAATACGGGTCGTTAAAATGTGCGAACGGCTTTTCACAAAAACAAGCAAAATATGCATTTTTGAGAGTCTCGCTCTGCTAGACTAGACAAGGTAGGGCAGTTTTCCTGGCTTTTTTGTACTTTGGGCAATCTATTGACCAGATTCACACCACAAAAGTAATTCTGGGTATTTATCTTAAAAATCACCTGATCTCCCTACAAGGGTGTTCAATCGTTCCGATTTCACGTGTGACATATGGGAATATCCATACAACGTATATTCAACGTAGCTAGCTGTCTTTTATACATGGGAGTTGTGTGGTATCAATAGAAATGCCCATCCGTTCTGTTTCATTTGATACCAATATTATAGCTTTCCGAGTATTTTAGTCAAGAAAAATGACGTCATAAAGAAGGTATCATTCACTCATTTTGAATTTGAAATTCTAAGTTTTAGCCCAAATTTTACCGGCAAAGGCAAATTGCGTCGCATTTCCGCGGAATATGCCTGATAGCAGCATTATAATCTGATTATATTATGAAGGATGAGTATTTAGGCTATTTAAATTTGCATCCCCAAAAATGGCCAACGCAGTTAAGCTTATAGTAACTCAATGTTAAAAAAAGTACAAAAAGAAAAAACGCAAGGTATCACAGCCACCGCGATAATTGAAATCGGATTTAAAAAGTGCTAGTTTGAAAGACATTTTACAATATAAAACAAATGCAGAAAAATATTGGACATTGATTGTATAGTTTCCTGTAAGCATTTGAGCTTTATTGGTAATTTTCCCAATTTGGCTTAGGAAATAGGATTTTTTTAAAACAAAATTCAGAACTTTACAAAATAGTGACTATTGGACAAAAGATAATTATCCAAGATAAAATACCTTCAGTTCTGAATAGGCACTTATGTTGTTAATAAATTGAAAAAAAAAAACAGAAAGTTACGACAATTTCGGTGCCACTTTTTATACAAAAAAAATCGAAATTTTCACCACGAGGAATATACCCTTAGCATTGAACGTGTCTTCTTGCTGTCTTAATAAACTCATAGTCTTAGTAATATATTTAGATAAGACTTTACGTGTATACAAGATATTTTATTATAATAAGCAGAAATTCCCTTTTTTATATAAGTCCCAAACGTCACGGAACATGTATATAATATAATGGGAAACGTCACAAGTGACCTTGAGGGCCCGGTCACGTAGTAATTTTGTACCATTTGCCTTTGGGTGACCCGTTCATGTATAGTTTAAACAGACAATACGTCATTAATGCATATGGAATTTACCGCGTTCATAATATGGGTCATTAAAATGTGCGAACGGCTTATCAAGAAAATAGGCAAAATTTGCTTTTTTGAGAGTCTCGCTCTGCAAGACTAAACAAGGTAGGGCATTTCTCTTGGCTTTGAATGGAAAAAGTGCAAGGTCCGTTTCCAGAAAAACCAAAAATTCAAGGGGCACAACTCATGAACAGTTCAGTATAGAGTCTCTGTTCAAATTTAAAGAATGTCTGTCATGATCTAACAAACAATGTTGTCATTACACTTTTTCAGCTATCGGTTTTTCAAATTTTATCCAATAAAACAACAGCATGATCTCAGATAAAACTTCAGAGTGACCAATGACAGCGGCCATTTTGAAAATTTCAACACCCGAATGCCCTTAGTCTTCATCATGTAAAGATCTCTCTTCTTGTGAAGTTTGGTTAAAATTGGACAAGCAGTCTTCGTGAATTTACGTGGACGAGATTACGACAAAATGTGGATAAATAATAATAAGAAACAGTGCATATACATTCAGTAGCCAAAGTTTGTCCATTTAATAGGAAGAAACGATGCAAAACAGAAAGTCGTCAAGCTTTGTTTAGGCGACTGTAAGAAACAGAGTAAACAGAATATGATTGATTGATTGAATTTTGTTTAACGTCTACTGAGCAATATTTCAGCAACATCAAGACGAGAACAAGTTTGTTAATAAATTATCACTTTGGGGTATGCAAAGGGTCATGGGACGGAAAATTCTGACTGCCACTGGAAAAGTAGGGTGAAATTGAAAGGGGCGGGGAATTTAGCATTGTAGCCAATCATCTACGGACCACTCAAAAAAAAAACAAGGGTTCTTTAACGTGCAGGAAGCGTTGGCCTGAGTTTACATCCCATCCAAAAGATGGCCATGGGTTGTGTATTTATTCATCCCGCACAACCACGGACATCCAGTTTTGGGGGGGTTGTACCCCACAACCCGGAATACTGGGTCCTATTTCTATATCACGGGGTTCCCTCGGGATTAACAAAATATGCCACAGAAATGCGTTTGGTTGACTTATAAAGAAACGTAACAGTAACAACGCCTCAACAAAAACATTTCTTGTAACTATTTATTTGTAACAGAAATAACAACCACGAATAATGAAGCAGTCGCCATTCTTTGTTTATTTGTTTCATTTTCTCATTTGAGACTGATTTTCGCTGTCGGGCTTGAAGGATGATACATGTATATGACCGAGTGTGATATAAAAAATAACGTAAATTAATGATGTTTTATCACGTACTTCTACTTTAACAGAACTGTTCAGCTAAACTATTGTGTTCAGCCATACAAATATTCTGTTATTATATTCGATTTGTTACGATTATATCGTGTGCGATATTAAAAGTTTACGAGTAGTGACGGAAAAGCAAATTATTATTACTAGAAGAATATATTAGCCTGCTTCGTCAATTTTTGTTGAATTGGAAAATACACTTAAAATTTTTGTTTTATGAAGTAGTAAAATTTTGATCATATTTCAACTTACTACATATCAAAGGACATGAAACAGAAAAAAGAAACAGCAAACTATGCGCAAATAAATAAAATACAGGTAAAACATATTAAAAGCACAGCCATGAGAAAAATAAAACAAAAAGTACACTAAGTAAAACAAACATGAAGGTTAATAAAATACAAACAGTACATATTTCAAGCAAAGATACATTATACAAAACAAAGCAGTATTACATTATAATGATGGGTTTCAGTAGTAGAACGCGTTACCTCAGATCACTTTTGGCGAGGAGCCCCATAGTGCATTCTTTGTAAAATATTTTCATTTTCCCCTAATTTTCCCTAAAATATGCAAATTAGTTCAGGAGGGAATTTTTGTGCCAATATAGAGGGCGCTGCAATCGTTATTGACGAGGTGCTAAGTGTATCATTGACCTTTTGGCCTTTGACTTCACTAGTTCATAGTGTTGTCACTGGTTTTGCCTACTGGTCTCGTCTTTATCCCAGCTTTGACCTTGCTTTTACCCTAACCCTAATCTATTTTTTTTACTACACCTTAACCATTGCCTCCAGTGACTGAACCTTTTTGTTATAGTGTGTCATTGACTTTTTGACCTCGTCCTGAATGCCTCGCCTTTGGCTTTGACTTCTCTAGTCCATAGTGTTGTCACTGGTCTCTCCCTACCTCTATTCAAGGTACTTTCCTAGGTCTCGCCCTACTTCTGTCCATGCCCACTGGTCTCGTCTTTATCCTAACCCTAACCTTGCACTTATTCTTGTATTAACCCTAACTTTTCTGTTGTTAGATCAGTAATGTTGTGTTTGTTCTGACCCTAACCATTCTTTTTGCAGTTTTTTCTGTACCTCCATAGTTACTTTTAATATTTAGTTCTATTCTTATATTTCATTGGAGTTATCTCCCTTTTATCTCTAACCTAAGTTCCGATGACAACTCTATATTCATTCATTATTTATTTTCGAATATTATTCTAATATTCTCGTGTTGTCCCCCTTTGATCCAACCCTAACCTAAGTTGCTATGACAACTTTTATTTTTATTTCTTTATCTATTTTATTTACTTTATTATATCATTAATTATTTATTTTTCATTTTATTTTATTTATTTTTTAAATTTATTTAATTTTTATTACGTTTTATTTATTTATTTACTATTATTATTATTTATTTAATTATTTCATTCATTTATTATTTAATCTATTGATTCTTTTATTTTATTTCATTTCTAATAATTTTTTTAATTATTATTTATCTATTTATTATATTATTTATTACAATATTGTTATTAAGTCATTTTATTTACTTATTTATTATTCTATATTATTTAATATATTATATTTTTAATTAATTATTTATTATTTATTTATTATATTTATTTTATCTATAATTTATCTTTTAAAATTTATTTATTAAATTTATTTTATCTATGATTTATTTTTAATTTATTTATTATGTTATTTCATTATTTTAATTATTATTCTATTATTAAATTATTATATTATTAATTATTTATTTTCATTTTATTTTATTTATTTTTTAAAATTTATTTGATTCTTATTACGTTTTATTTATTTATTTACTATCATTATTATTATTATCATTATTTTGAACAATATTTACAATATTTATTTATTATTTTTCATTATTATATTTATTTATTATATTTTTTTCTTTTATTATTATTTTATTTATTATGTTATTTTATTATTTTAATTATTTTTCTATTATTATATTTATTTATTTATTACATTTCTATTTTATTTTATTATTTATTTATTTTTTATTTCTATTTTGGCTAATTATTAAATATCCAACAACTTTATGATTTATTTTTCTAACCTGAACTAATTTATGCCAACTTAACCTTATAATATCCCTAACATGAACCATAACCTAATCACTAATCATTAAGATATATGTAATCCTAACCTAAAAGATTTCAATAATACTGATCTTACACCTGAAAATCATTTTATTTATTAATTAATGATAACCTAACCTAAAGCTTTCAAACAAACACTAACGTTAATAATGGTATCATCCCCAATAGTCATAACCCTAATCTAAATACATGACAGTAACCCTAACCCTTATGTATACAACAGTTACACTTCTGTATATAACCCTAACTCTAATGTATAACCATAACCCTTATGTATATAGCAATTACCCTTATGTATATAGCACTTACCCTTATGTATAACCCTTACCCCTATGTATATGGTCGTAACCCTTATGTATATAATCCTAACCTTAATGTATATAACAGTAACCTAACCCTTATGTATAACCCTAACCCTAATGTATATAACCCTAACCCTAATGTGTATAATCCTAACCTTTATGTATAACCCTTACCTTTATTTATATAACAGTAACCCTTATGTATAACTCTTACCCTTATTTATAACCCTTACCCTAATCATATCTGTTACCCTATTCATACTGATGGATACTTCATTGAAAACACATAATGAAACTAGAACTGACACAAAACATCAATAACATGATATGAACATAAATTTATCCATGACCATGAAGAAAACAATATGGAAGCACTTTGATATGAATGTTAACAACAAATGGAAATTAACATCAAGTGATACTATGAAAACAAATTGATACTGAAGATAATATGAAAACTAATGTGAAATGAAATACTAAAAGCGGAAGCATATGACTATGACTATCAACTGACATAAACTATGAACACAAATAGATATTGAAACAATATGAACTACAAATACAAACATAAGGATAAATATGAAGTGATACAACATGAAATTGACGTCAGCTATGACTATCAACTGACATAAACTATGAACACAAATAGATATTAAAACAATATGAACTACAAATACAAACATAAGCATTAATATGAAGTGATACAACATGAAATTGAACACAAACACAACAGAACATGACAACATAATGATATGAACTGTTATATGAAAACATAATATGATACGTCAACTATGACAATGAATTAACACAGAATATGTAAATATATGAACATTAACACGAATGTGAACACCAAATCATAAGCATACAGTTAACTACGACTATAAAATGATATTACAACATGTTAACATATGAATATAAACATTGATGTGAACCAAAAAATATAAACATAACGTCAGCTATTACAATAAATTGACCCAAAATAGGAAAACAAATAGATACTGACGACAAAATGAACACCAAATACAAACAGAAACTTTAAACCATCAACATAAACTGACACAAGATAAGTAAACATATGAACACTGAAACGAATGTTAACATCAAAACACGACACATTACGTTAAGTATGAACACAAACACAACAATAGATGACAACTAATGCAAACTTGAACACCAAAACACAATAGGAAATGTAAAATGTGAACACAAACACAACAGAACATGACAACTTAACAAAATTAATGTAAGATAAACAAAGAAATAACGTCAACTATGACAATGAATTGACACAGAGCATGTAAACACATGAACATGAACACGAATGTGAACACCAAATCATAAGCATACAGTTAACTACAACTATAAAGTGATATTAAAACATATAAACATATGAATATTAACACGAATGTTAACGCCAAATCAGAAGTAAAACTTCAGCTATAACTATGAACTGACATTAACT
>MJUU01002637.1:0-15963 GCA_002080025.1 Modiolus philippinarum | reverse complement strand
GCTGGCGGCCATGTTTTTTATCGGATCGGAACGAAATGAGCAATCTTTGTGAAGGACCTTCAGTACATCATTCCTGTAAAGTTTGGTTGAATTTGCTTCAGTGGTTTCAGAGGAGAAGATGATTATATGAAAAGTTAACAGACGACGGACGGACGGACGACAGACGACGGACGCCAAGTGATGGCAAAAGCTCACACTGACCCTTCGGGTCAGGTGAGCTAACTAGAAAAAGGTGATCTGCTGATCACTAAAGATACCCCCACCCATAGGCAATCCTATTAGTTGCAGGAATTTTCTCACAAAGCTATTTGAAGTTATCATCCGGAACATCCAGAAACTATGTATAAAATTTACAGATTTTGTCTTAATCAAGGGAAATAACTCTGGAACACTTAATACAATCACTATATGAATAGAAACATTGTCCCAAAATATTAAAATTTTCCTTCAAAGCAAACTCAAGTTATCATCCGGAAACCATACAATTTAAAGATTTTGCCTAAATCAAGGGCAATAACTCTGGAACGCAAAATCCGATCACGGTCAAAATTGAACTTGACCTATATTTTTTTAATAGAAACATAATCCCAAAATAATAAAACCTTCCTTCACAGCAAACTCAAGTTATCATCCGGAAACCATACAATTTACAGATTTTGCCCAAATCAAGGGCAATAACTCTGGAACACAAAATCCAATTATGATTAAAATCCAACTCGACCTGTAATTTATAAATAGAAATATAATCCCAAATTTAAAAATTTTCCTTCAAAGCAAACTCAAGTTATCATCCGGAAACCATAAAATTTACAGATTTTGCAAGATCAAAATCAAACTTGACCTGTATTTAATGGATAGAAACATAATCCCAAAATATTAAAGCTTTCCTTTAAAGTAAACTCAAGTTATCATCCGGAAATGAAAATGTGACGGATGGACGGACGGACGGACAAGAGGAATCTTATATACCCCCACCTTTTAAGGCGGGGGTATAAAAAGACCACAAATTTCTTCTTCTGCATTGCAGGCAAATATACAAGCAAAAAACCTACCTCTGTCCTATGGCATACTAGAAAATATTGGATGGGATCATGGGATGGGGTCATGGGATGGGGCTATGGGATGGGATGGTGGGGCCAAAAACTGATGGGATTGTGGGATGGGCTCATGGGATGGGTTCATGGGATAGGCCAATGGCCTAAAAAATGATGGGCTCTTTTTATGGGCTCATGGGATCAAAAAATAATGGGTTCTGAATACAAAATTTCAAAAATGCTATTATTGAATTAAAACAAGTCAATAACCAATCCAGTAAATATTAACATCATTTTTAACACACTCCGCATGCTTTGCAATTGCAAAAGTGCATCAGTATATTGACTTTTTGTTGGTATTTCATTTATAGGTATTATTTATTTTAAATTGTAAAGTTTTTGTTTTTGGTATTAATTGTTACAAAGGCTTTCACCCTCATCAGACAGACAGAACTTCACATGGTTACTTCTTATAGGGACACCACACTTTTTAATATTGTCTTCTTGTGTTTTACTTATATCTTTTCTCTTTGTGTCATTGTCACTCTTTTAGCTGACGTTCAGAATTCTTTAAGATTTTTGTGTCTTTTATTTGCAATAATGCAAACATCTAGGATCATCAGTTAAATGTAAATAACAAAAGTTAGAAGTGATGAACTTTCAAAATAACACATGTTGATATCTTGTCTAACTTTAATGTAGTATAGGAATATTGTAGGCATGATAAAATCTTGACTGCATTGACCATAAAATCAGAATATTTACATGTTTATATATGTATTTAAAAAATGGAGAACAATATGAAAACTGATTTTCCACAAAAAATGAAAAGCAAGCAATGAAAATCATTCAGTAAGAGGTTTCACAACTAGAAAAGTAGACACAAGTTTTATAACTGACATAATATTAGAGTGACTTGAATTCCATATATTATTAGTTTCATAGCTATCATTTAAATTGAATAGTTTGAGAGGATTGATGTAGATCAATATTAAGCTGTCAGAATTCGACTGCAATTCAAAATATTGAATATTTCCGAAAATGTCATACATTTTTTAGTGTCGAGAGATAGCATCAAAATAATTTAACAACATTGACAGAATTTCTGTAGCAGATTCTTTTGGAATTCATTATCAGTTAATCAAAACCCAGTGTGCTGTGTGAACTAGCAGCTGATTATATATGAACATAATGTAATCACAATATGACATGATATATTTATACAATTTCATCATATCATATAAATTTTAACAAACACAATAAAAGATGTAAAATTCTAGCTTTGTGGTGTTGTTTATTTAATTATTATGAGAATACTATATTAACATGATATTATTATTATGCACAATTTATACACGGATATTTATTTCTAGCTATAGTCCATTTTATAACCCATCCCAGCACCCCATCCCACGACCCCATCCCATGACCCCATCCCATGAGAACATCCCACAATCCCATCAGTTTTTCAGCCCATGAGCCCATCCCACGGCCCCATCCCTTGACCCCATCCTATGATCCTGTCCCATATTTTCTAGTATGCCCTGTTAACAATGACGTGGATTATGTAGGATGTGATAGTACTTGAGTTTTGGATAAGATTAATCAGATATACCACTGTATCTATTTATATCTATTAAAGGTATCTATTTATATCTATTAAAGTGGCAATTTTTTAGTTGAGAGGTTATAAAAAACGTCTATAAATGAGATATTCAATGAACCCTTTCAATGACAGACTAGCCAAAAAATAAATATCAGCATTTTGAACAAAAAACCAACCTATATACTCCTGTTAAATCCCTATAATAAATATTGTTGGTTTAATATCATTGTGATGGTCAGCATTTATCCACAGGTACGTGTGGACAGGATATACCTTTATGTTGCCCCTATATGGGGTGTGACCCATATATCATGGAAAAAATAATTTTTCCGTTTTTTTACGATTTTTCAAGTTGTTTTCGCCTGGGAAATACAGGGAAAATACTGACAGGCGTCATTTTGATATTTTGGGGTCGACTGATATGTAAAAAATACAAATGGTTATAAAATAATCAATTTTATTTTTATACTAAGTGCAGGCCTTTTCTTATGACATCATTTTTTCAATGAAGTCTTCTTAAAAATAATCAAATCAACCTGTTTTTTGTTTCTATGGTAACCACATGGATTATAATCAGCGACTCTACATGAAATGTTACATAAATAATTAATATTCACAATGACATGTTTACTGGCTTCTGAAAAAGCAACAATTTTTCTAATCGAGAGATACCACCTGCAATTTTACCTTAGCAAAAACTAGTATTTTAAGAAATTTCACATGTCATGCATTAGACTAGTGTCCATATTGTATACATTCAAAATGTGTGTTCATATTGAATGCATTAATATGTGTGTTAATATGTGTGTTTTTTTATTTATCACATTGGCTATAGGGGGAAGGTTTGGGCCCAATAAAACTAGTTTAACCCCACCTGCACAGCATGTTTGCACCTGTCCTAAGTCAGGAAATTTATTAAGCCTTTGTGTGTCATGTCTGTTTTCTAGTTAGTTCATTTTATATCTATGGGAGTCTAGGATGATGTTTATTTCGCTAAACTTGATTACTCTTTATTTAGGGGCCAACTCCGACCTGCCGTTGGGTGTGGGGTTTCCTCACCATTCATTGAAGATCTTATGGTGGCTTTGAGTTGTTATTACTCCCCTTTGGGTCGTTGTCTCTTTGACACATTCCCCGTTTCCCTTCTTTTTCCTACCATGGCAATAATTTAAGATGTTGTCCATATAGAATGCACTCAAGATGCGTGGTCATATCAAATACATTTCAAGATGTGTGTTCATATCATATGCATTCAAGATGTGTGTTCATATTGAATGCATTAAAATGTGTATTCCCATATGGCATGAATTTAAGATGTTTGTCCATATTGAATGCATTCAAGATGTGTGTTCATATCAAATGCATTTAAGGTAATGTTCCCATAGAATGTATTAACAATTAGTGTCCATATTAAATGCATTCAAGATGTGTGTTCATATCGAATGCATTTAAGATGAGTATCCACATCAAATGCATTCAAGATGTGTGTTCAAATCGAATGCATTCAAGATGTGTGTTCCCATGGCATGCTTTAAAGATGAGTGTCTATATCCTATGCATTCAAAATGTGTGTTCATATGGCATTTCAAATGGCATGAATTCAAGATGTGTGTCCATATTGTATGCATTAAAAAAAGAGTGTCCAAATGGCATGAATTCAAGATGTGTGTAGATATTGTATGCATTGGAGACAGAGACATATAAAACGTATTTAAATGTCTCTGTTGGAGATGAGTGTTCAAATGGCATGCATTCATGCTGTGTGTCCATATTGTATGCTCATATGAGGACAAAACATACAAAAAAAAACAAGAGTCTAATTATGATTTCCTTTTTAAAGATCAAACCTTAATAAGTCCAAAAATCGATAAAAATGTATGACATACTAAACTTCATACTATAATTAACTTAAGTCAGTCTGGAAAAAAATCCCAATTGTATTAAATTTCACTTCTATATACCTTTTACCATTGATTACTCAATTTGACACGAAAAATATCATCAAAAAGGTATCAGGTTACCAAGATTATCTGACATAACGTCTGAAGTGTGAGCTTCCTTGGTTTTTATAAAACTCGAGTTTTACACATCACGACCAAACAAAAAATCTTCCCAATATTTAAATCGTTAAATTAACTTAAATGATCACTATCAATCGGTACGTAACTTCAAAGGTCTATACAAAGAACCCTTTGATATGTGACATTTACCTGTTCATTATGGACATAAGATTACAAAACCCTATCTATGATCCATGGAATTGATTCCATCTATTGCCAAATACATGTTGTAAATCGTTCAAAAAGGTTCAAGGTTGAAATGTTTTAAATAATCTAAAAAAATACTGAATGAAACTATTCAGAATTAATACAAAAATTTCCTGATTTTTTATCATTTATTTACAAAAGTGTGTTTTGTATAAAATGAAAATATTGAAAAAAAAGAGATTATAATATTTTTTTCAGAAGCAAGAATATGAAGATAAAATAGTCATATATTTACATAAATACAGGCATTGATATCATCATAAAAATACAGTGTCTTACCTCAACTTCATAAAAAAACTTCCTACTTTTATAAAATATCCATGTTACACGACTACTAATTTTAAATTCTAATACCACAGTACAACAAAACAATACTGATAGTTTCTTTAACACACATGTGTGGCAAAGCGCTACCCAAATTTAAATCAATGTATTAATTCAATATATGTATTGTTTGGTAATAATAACTTCCAATAAACTGAACCGATTATAGTCCTTTTTTCTTGATTAAGCAGATATGTATATATAAATATACAGGTACGACGGCATCTGTCCTTAAACAAACACGTTACTATATATGGAGTATAAAAAATGACGAACTTATTTTTACTATGACCGGCTGTGGTGAAGTTGAGGAAAAAGATTAATGTGGTGTTCACTTTCAGAATATTTGGAGCAAAGTATATTTTTATGTTTTCTATGTAACTTTTGACATGCCAAATGCTAAACTGGTCCATTTGTTACGTCAAGTCACTATATAATTTCGGTCATGTAAATATCTATGTTTATAGTTCACATCAAAAGACCAATTTTTTTTTAGAGCAGATATTTTTACAAATTACATTGCAACAAATTTTATGATATGATATCAGTTCAAAGTATTTCATTAATAATAAATCTTCTCCCTCCAAAACAAAATTAGAAATGAAATTTCATAATTTTTGTGAAGTTAGGATGACAGTGCTAATGTAAATTTTAGCCAACATTGAATTACAATGTTAGACTTTAGTACTGGGCTATATATTTCAAGGCCCATAATGTGAACAGTTAATTCAGACCATGACACTGAATGTTTGTCTGAACCACAAATTTCATTGCTATTGACTGTAGCTAACTATTTCTAAAATTTGCTTCTTTTCCCATGGGATCATATCATTATTTGTTTGAAATTCCCAAATCACATAAATAGTAAAACATGCTTGTATAAACATTGAAGATTTGTGAAATAATTTCTGAATAAATAAAATATCTGCATGTCACTTGTTTCATTCCCAAATCATTTTAGAACATCTTTTATACAAGATAGATATCATTTATTGACCTTCCATTGAGGATATTTATATATACAGGCAGAAAGTAGAAAATTGAAAGAATCTTTTTGGCTGATCTGCTGTGGCTGAACTATCTGTACCCACCATTCAACCAAGCTGTGAGTCTCAATCAAGACATAATGCTCATCATTGGTAATTTCATTGTGCTTATTCTTTCAATTATAAAGACAATATTATCATGATTATTATACTCATAAGAAGCATATCTCCTGATAATCAATCACACTGATTAACCCTCAGGACACACAGCTGTTTGAAAATCTTTATTGTCTGACATGACACATCCATAAAAAACAACAGCAAAAAAACCTTTTTTTTTCCTCAAAATAATTTGCAACACCTATATAGATTCAGAAACAGCAGCATGTTATCTGTCAGAACCACCAATGGCTTGCAGACAGAACCTCTTTTTTTTGCCATGATAATGTTCCAGCTGTCAAAGCTAGCAATGAACAAATCAAACAATTAATTCTCAAAGGTTTAATATTTTTTCTCGTAATTGGCACAAATTTTATTTTATATAAATAAATTTGATAGAATCTTTTCCATGAGAGAATTGAACAAAATATATAGATTTATAAAATAATTTAAGTATATGGACAAGAAAATATATATAACTAATCAAAAGAAATAGCCATTGAAAAGGCAATGTCCTAGTTTGGAGCATTTCTTGCTTCTCCAACCTTTTCTTCATTTTTCATGTCATGAGTAGCCAGAATTAAAATACATACATGTCGGACAACATTTTAAGCAAAGTTTTATCAGTGGATTTTAAATTTTCCTCCTTTAAGTTCTGGCATAGTCAAAACCAGTGGAAGAATAATTGGTACAACAAGTTGTCCCCCTTTATAGAATGGGAGACATTAGTTATACATTTTGAATTGATAGGGTAAGTTCATTTTAAGGAACTCTTCCTCTTATATAGAGACCAGGAAGTAATATACTCTATCTGGATATTGAAATTTATATAACAAAAAATTACATAAACTTATCAATATTTAACAATAAAATTAAATGGAAGCTAAACACTGTCTAACCTACATACAGCTTTCTCATTATAAACCTTATTATTTTGCCATACAATCGCATTTTACTACTGAATTTTAATTTCAATAATGTTTAAAAGTCTACATGTCCACATATTCAATATTGTAAAGCTTATACTGTGACACATTATCTTGAGAAATTGCATGTTTATAGAACCCAAATTATCAAGTCATACTACTCTATCGAAAACTGACAAATTATACGGTGATAATGGTATAATATAGCATTGAATGTTTTGTCAAAATGATTATTCCTTTCAACTGGTAACCTATCATTGTATGATAGTAGACCTGGTAACCATGGAGAAATTCCAATATTCCAGTTTGAATTGGATATGGAGCTGGGGATTGGCTACTTCCTTGTCAGCTGTGAAGTAGGCTAGGCAGACTTGGTAATCTGTTTTAAAACATTTTTGCATGCCTTGGAAATCTTTCTAACAATTCCATGGATGTAAATATTTAGTGTCCATCTATCTTTAAAGAAAATAATCTAAGGAAGGAAACTGACAAGTATGATTGACAGGTCTTCATATGGAAATTGACAAATCTTGGGAGGGATACTGGCAAGTCTGTGAGAACTCTAAGGATGGACACTGACAAATCTTTGATTGATATGCAATGGGATGGATAATGACTAAACTTTAAGTGACTAGTTATGAAATAGATACTGACAAGTCTTTTGACTGACAAGACAGTCTAGGAATGGCAAGTCATACTACTTAGACTGACTGGTTTCATAAAGACACTTACAAATCTTGGAAAA
Organism: Modiolus philippinarum; assembly: GCA_002080025.1. Taxonomy (NCBI): domain Eukaryota; kingdom Metazoa; phylum Mollusca; class Bivalvia; order Mytilida; family Modiolidae; genus Modiolus; species Modiolus philippinarum. The sequence goes on along the minus strand of MJUU01002637.1, from coordinate 7,916 downwards.
GTCTCCGGATGAAACTTGACATATCTTGAACAAGTCTTGAGATGGAAACTGACACATCTTGGACAAGTCTTGGCATGGAAAATGACAAATCTTGGGATGGAAAATGACCAATCTTGGACAAGCCTTGGAATGGAAAATGACAAATCTTGGACAAGTCTTGGGATGAAAACTGACATATCTTTGACAAGTCTTGGATTGAAAACTAACCGTTTTATTGAAAAGTCTTGGAATTGAAACTTTAAGGAATTTTTGGAAGGAAACTGACAAATTCTTGACTGCAAATCTTAGGAAGGATTCTGAGACAATTCCTGAGACTGATATAAAATATTTGTTATAAACAACTATCAATTTCACCAAAACCAACATGGAAAAGTATTTAAAGTGAGAGACCTAAGCACTGCATTTGAATAAAGATAGATAGCTTTTACCAAATATCATACCAGGTATCGAGCTAGGTGAAAAGTGTATTGACTGCCATCAACCTAAAATCAAAATAACATGTTTGTAATTAACCACATGGCATCAGCTAATCAATATAATAAACGGTAACACCCTTAACACCTAATGTCTCACAATGAGTTGTATAATGTTTTAAGTAACCATTCTTAATGTTCAGAATCTTGAAAAGTTTAACTACATGTTTCAAGTAAGAACAATGTTACAAAAGATCATTTTGAGCAATAAATATTGATAAGTCAGTGTACTCACTTTGGAGTTATCATCTTTTGAAAATTAAATAGGAAACCAAAATTCACCTCAACTTTTCCAGCAAATATACAAAGTTTCATAATCTCCCCTTTATATTTGGAAAAGCAACCATATTGTTTCGTAGTATAATTCAACTGTGTAACATGTCATCAAAATCCAAGCACCCATTAAGAAGGACATGTGCCGACTAATTACAAACCCTCTTTTACCCAGGATATATTCAAAATGAATTGTCTCCCCTTCAAAATTTTTAGCAGCAACCATATTACTTCATGCACATCTTCGAGTTGTATACTATAATTATGTAACATTTCATCAAAATCCAAACTACTTCTTAGGAGGACATGAGTTGACAAGGTACCTCCCCCTTTTTCTGGTATATATTCAAAGGTCAATAATCTCCCCTTCAAAATTTCAAGCAGCAACTATATAACTTCATGCACATCTTGAGGTGGTATATAAAAACAATGCAACATTTCATCAAAATCCAAGAGGACATGCATTGGCAGATTCAAGGGGGATGGGGGTTTCCAGGGGTTGGAACCCTCTTTTTTGACAATCTTGTATTTTTTTAATGAATATCCTGATGCTTTATTAAGAAATACCTCCAAAATTTTCGAGCCTCGCTAAGCTCAGCGAAATTTCCTATCATTTCTTAATTGGAACCCCCCCTTTTCAAATTCCCTAGATCTGCTCCTGATATGTGCTGACAAGGTTTCTACCCCCCCCCCCTTTTTTTTCCAGAAAATATTCAAAGTCATATTAATCTCTCCCTTAAATTTTAGGGCAGTAACCAAACTGTTTCATGCACATCTTTAACTGTGCAGTATTTCATCAAAATCCATGTAAGAGGCCGTGTAAGGGGACATGGACTGACAAGCTATTGGATAGACAGATAGAGAGTCAAACAAGGTGATTCCTATATACCCCCCCTTTTTTGAGAGAAATATAATTATTAGCTTATATGTATTTCTTACCTCAAAAATTATCAAGGATGAGATACATTTGTGTCATTTTTAAGTTTAGTCCCTATATCCCAACCCCCCCCCCTTTTCTATAATGGTTTTCAAAAGGTGTTCGAAAGTACAAAATGTATATCAATATTTCATTGTTTTTATCAGCTGGTCCCTGGCAGTTGATTTACACATATAAATAAAATATATGCTTATTGTTTTCAGAATATTGATGAGATTCTTAAATAATTAAGTTTACCTGTCCTGTTGAAATTATAACACAGAATATCACAGTCAGATTCATACAACACAAAGGCAATTACAAATTTTTTTTTCAGATGTGAAAAAAACGTCTGTTGATACAGAAGAACCAGATAATGCTTGAATAGCTTCATACTAAAAGTAAATATTTCTACCAATTTATATTTGTATCACTGTAAAAGTATGAAAGTAATATTGTTCAAAAGGTATAAAGGCTATAAATGATATTTTAGTAAATTACAAAATCCAAGGGCCATTACTCTGTTTACTAAGTAAAAGGACCATGACTCTGTTCAAAGTCATCCAAACATATGTCATAATAAGTCAATATGTTGAAGAACAGTAATTTTCAAAATATTCAATCAATTCCAAGGACCATAACTTTCTGTGAAACATTGCCTTACAATAAAATACATGTAGCTCACCCATCACAATATTTTAAGAAACATAAAAAAAACCCAAAAAACTAGAGGCTCTCAAGAGCCTGTAGCTCACCTGGTCCAAAGCTAGCATAGACAAAAACCTCAATGATAAAAGGTCTCATTTTCTAGTGCGATAATAAACCTAGATGTAATATGGCCCACTGTGTCAGAGGAGATGAATGTGTTTTTCCATAGGGTCCAATGTTAAACTAAGTTCCCAGCTGGTGGCCATCTAGGATGTGATGGGAACTTGCCGGACACATTTTTTTAAAGGAGACCAACTAAGGACAGTTGTGACCAAGTATGGTTCTAATTGGGCAAGTAGTCTCAGAGGAGAAGATCTCTGAATGTGTTTTCCCATAGGGTCCAATGTTGAACTATGTTGTCCGCTGGTGGCCATCTTGGATCTGATGGGAACTTGCCGGACACATTTTTCAAAGGGAGCCAATTAAGGACAGTTGTGACCAAGTGTGGTTTCCACTGGACAAGTAGTCTCAGAGGAGAAATTCTCTGAATGTGTTTTCCCATAGGGTCCAATGTCCCACTGGCAGCCATCTTGGATGAGGTCCACAACTTCCATCATGAAGATAAAATGTAGTACTTGACATTTAAAACATTTTTGCTTTAAATTGTAACCTTTATCTCAAATCTTTATTGGAATACAAGGCAAAATGTAGAAAGTTACAAAAAAATTGACCAATAAAGGGCAATAACTCCTCTATACATATTCAGATTTTCTTCAAAATTTCTAGGTGGGTAGATCTTGATATGCTGAACATTTTTGCAATTTAAAAGTTAACCTCTATCTGTTATAATTTTTTGGATAAAAAATAAAAAATATTAAAATTCTGAAAATTTCACAGAAAAAGGGCAATAACTCTAAGACGGGTTTCCGGATTTTCTTCAAAATTGCAGGGCCAGTAGATCTAATGTCATGCTGATTACTTTTCCCCCAAGTCAGATTTTTGATATCAGTAATGGTTTTTGAGTTATTTGCCAAAAACAGCAATTTTGCCTAGCTGTTTCAGAAGATTTTTGAAAAAAGTTTAGGACGGACGGATGGATGGATGGATGGATGGACAGACGGATGATGGACAGATGAATGCCAAGTGATGGCAATAGCTCACATGGCCTTTTAGGCCAGGTTAGCTAAAAAAGAGAAAAAAAATCTTTGGAAACTAAATGTAAAGTGCATACAGACATGGAGGGTCTTTAAACCAGCGGTCAATCAAAAATTTTAAAATAGATTCTTCTCTGAGAAAACAATATAAAACAACCAATCGATTAGTTTCCTCTGTAAAATCCAAAATCCATAAAAATGAAGAATATTTAAAGAAAATTAATGGTTATAAAATTCTTAAATCAATTAACTAATTAGTAAAAACTCAAGGAGGACAGTTGACATGGTTACATGTCTGTTTCTGCTGTCCCAAACAACATCCAAATGTAAAGAATGGATTTGGAATAATTATTTCTTAATTTCATTGAATCTAAAACACAAAATGTCAGAAAACTACCTAGAAAATCCTGATATTCAGAATTCAAAGCAATAGGACGTTTTGATGTAGATTTAAACGATTTATTACAATTCTCCAGACATTTTGTGAATAAAGTACAATTAAATCCATATTAGAGATTGTTAGTGAGATTAAAGAATTAGAACCCACCATATTTAGACAAACTAGATCATCTATACAGATTAACACTACTTTGGAAGTGACATCTAAGGGAAATACTTTGTGATGGGCAGAAGTTTTCCACATAACTGCTAAGAGGAAGTTACCTGCAGATAGACCATGCTCATCATTAACACAATACAGCTCATCATTGCCATGTGTAAGACTAAATATCAAATCATTTCAATTGATACAAGACAAAACATTTTATAAAATTTGGGTTAAAATGAATAACCAAAGTATCAACAAACAAGATGTAGTCCAAAAATAGACCCAAAATTGCTTACATGAGATATTTCTTCACTGCTATGTGCAAATCTAAATATAAAAGTATCAGTTAACAGGAAGTGGTCCCACAATAGACCAATCAGTATCAGTAATCAGGAAATGGTTCCACAATTGACCAAACAGTATCAGTAAACAGGAAGTTGTTCCACAATAGACCAAATAGTATCAGTAAACAGGAAGTGGTTCCAACATAGACCAAACAGACTCAGTAAACAGGATGTGATTCCACAACAGACCAAACAGTATCAGTAAACAGGAAGTGGTTCCACAATAGACCAAATAGTATCAGTAAACAGGAAATGGTTCCACAACAGACCCAACACTGTGTCAGACATGACACTAGGAAATAGTCACAAAATAGACCCAACCTCGTCAGTTAACAGGAAGTTGTCCCACAATAGACCCAACCTCATCAGTTAACAGGAAGTTGTCCCACAATAGACCCAAATTTGCTTACACTAACAGATCATCTGGAAACTTAATCTAAATACTAAATTATTCTCAATGAATCTCAGACATCAGTTTTGGCAAGTAGTAGGTAGTCACCCAATTAAGTCCCAAATCAATTAAAAGTGATAACTGATCATTTCCAATATATACCAAATCATCCCCACTGATACATTTAGCCTGATACAAGAAATCTATGCCAGAGAAAAAAAGGGAAAACATCTTGATAAAGTTGGAGATTCTTCTTATCAAGCTATACCCAAACATTATAAATACATTAATCTGTATTGCAGGTAAAAAATGTCTTTCAATATGATTTTGAAGTAAATTATGAGCTTGGTGCATTAGCTTTCTGTTTAAATTAGAACTCTACCATATGACAGATATCATGATTTGTGTATTGACAGACATTTGTGTATTGACTGACAATGTAAATATCACTGGCAAAAAATCAAACATCTTGTTATCACTGCTCTAATCACATACTGACTCAGGTGAATATTATTATGATATTAACCCTTTAAACTCCTTTTCGAAGGTTGCAAAAAATATTTCAAACTAATTGAAGCCCCCTTCCACATTCAACACCAGAAAATAGAAGAAGGCCTCCAGTCCAGTCTACTCAAAACTACTAGGCTTTTCCATCTAGTATAGCTCCCATCATCCTTAAAAAATCATGACAATTGTCAGCTAAACCATGCTGTTGTACATAAGATATCTCACTAGATAGAGCAATGATGATGGTTCAATACAACATATTGACATCAAACTCAAAACCTTGGACTATTTAGAGGTTGAGCCTACACCACTCAACTCGCAAGCATCTAAAGCAGTATCTATGCAACAGCAAATCAAGTCTTCAAAAAGAGGGGTTAAAGATTTTCCACAAAAGGGGGGGTTCAAGTCAATTGTTAGCCACCCTGAATCCCTCTCTGGATATGCCAATACAAGGCTTTATGAAATAACATAAACAAGACAGGGATCAGAATCTAGGATATTTTTACATTGCATATTAAGCAAAATATTAACAGGTATTTATCTCATAACCACCCTTATCCTTTAACAATAGAGTTAATAAGTCCTATCCTGACAATACAAATTCCTCTGTATCTGTGCCATACTTATGTGATGTCATTGTCTTTGGTTATTCTTTTCAGTTAATTTCTCATTTGCTTCATTGCATTTCCAAAAAAATGTTTCTCCCCAAAATATGACATACTAGCATAAAAAGATTTATATTTTTTGCTTTGCACAGAATTCAACTTCTTGGTACTAATATTATTGTACCCAAAAGTTTCAAAGTAGATTTAGACTAACAGACCTTGTATCCCAAATCAAATAAATTATTACCAGCTATCCTAATTTTAATAGTCCCCCCTGGCTGCATGTAGAGCTGTATTAATTTGCAGCAGGAGTTGACTTTTGTCAGAACAGACTGTGACATTAAAGTAAAAAAAAAAAGTTCTGAAATTACTGTGATAGGATTGATCATAGTTCCATGATGGGGTCCATCATAGTTCTGTGAAAGTGTCTAACAACATTACGGTACAAGAGTAACCAACATATTCTGGCAGTTGATAACTCCAGTAGACTTAATACAAACAAAAGAAGACAACTGATTCTAAGATGTGTATAACAATATAAACATTTTCCTAAATTACTTGAAACAAAATAAATTAGATATAAATATTTACACTATCTATAGCCTTACTTACATTAAATATACATAGGAATATTTGTATTATTTTATGCAGCTATGTACACAATTATGGCAATAAACCTATTATTTCATCAGATATATATCAAAACACACTCAGGTTGAACATATTGTTCCATCATACGGAAGTGGTTTTAGACAATAGAGAGTAAATATTTCTATACAGTATATACCAATGAAGTGGAAGTAATCACACAGTGTAACCAGTCCATCCCATCTTTTTTTAGAAAATGTATATTGTAGTATAATATAATCTGATTGAGTTATAAATATATACAAATATGCCTAACTATTCACTTGGACAATAAACTTGGACTACATTCAAGTTAATAAGTGTATAGAGAAGGACTCTATCACCCAGGGATTTCTTGATTTAAGTGACTCTGAATATCTGATATATCATAGTAAATCTTCTCAAACAAACTATCTTAAACTTTTTCAGCCAGCAATTAAAAGCCAGACAGGTATGGCTAGTAATTAAAAACCAAGCAAGACAGATATACAAAACACTAGAAATCTGGCTATCATTAAACACCAAGCTAGATAGGTGTACTTATCAGTAACTAGTAGTCTGGTTACAGTCATTTAACACAAAGTCAGATACATGTACACAGTAACTAGAAGTCTAGATACAGTCATTTAACACCAAGTCAGATACATGTACACAGTAACTAGCAGCCTGGTTACAGTCATTTAACACAAAGTCAGATAGGTGTTCTTATCAGTAAATAGACGTCTGGTTACAGTCATTAAACACCAAGTCAGATAGGTGTACTTATCAGTAAATAGATGTCTGGTTACAGTCATTAAACACCAAGTCAGATAGGTGTACTTTCTCAGTAACTAGAAGTCTGGTTACAGTCATTAAACACCAAGTCAGATAGGTGTACACAGTAACTAGAAGTCTAGATGCAGTCATTTAACACAAAGTCAGATACATGTACACAGTAACTAGCAGTCTGGTTACAGTCATTAAACCCAAAGCCATATAGGTATACTTAACAGTAACTAGATGTCTGGTTTCATTCATTAAACACCAAGTCAGATAGGTGTACACAGTAACTAAAGGTCTGGTTACAGTCATTTAACACCAAGTCAGATAGGTGTACACAGTAACTAGAGGCCTGGTTACAGTTATTAAACACAAAGCCATATAGGTGTAGTTATCAGTAACTAGAAGTCTGGTTACAGTCATTTAATACCAAGTCAGATAGGTTTACACAGTAACTAGAGGTCTGGTGACAGTCATTAAACACCAAGTCAGATAGGTGTACACAGTAACTACCAGTCTGGCTACAGTCATTAAACACCAAGTCAGATAGGTGTACACAGTAACTACCAGTTTGGTTACAGTCATTTAACACAAAGCCAGATAGGTGTACTTACCAGTAACTAGAATGGAATAAAAAAGATAACAGGAAACCCCTACAATGGCCGAAAAACA
>MJUU01002636.1:4770-15558 GCA_002080025.1 Modiolus philippinarum | reverse complement strand
TTTTTCTTTGGATTCCTCTTGAGCTAAGCTTTCAGTATTATGTCAACGAATTTTTTGTAGGTCTTACTGTTTCTGAGCTACAAGGGGTCAAAGGGGCCCAAAAATGCAATTTTTCTAAATATGTCAAATCTTTATTTTTCATTGGATTTCGATGGGGATTTTTTTCTTTGGATTCCTCTTGATATAAGCTTTCAGTAATATGTCAACGGATTTTTTGTAGCTCTTACTGTTTCGGAGCTACAAGGGATCAAAGGGGCCAAAATTGCAATTTTTCTAAATGTGTCATATCTTTATTTTTCATCAGATTTCGATGGATTTTTTCTTTGAATTTCTATGGATGTAAAGTTTTAGTTGATAGTACATATTTTGCATAGCTCTTACGGTTTTTTATCAGTAAGTAATCAAAAGGGTTTTTTCCCTATTTTGTTTCTAGCTAATAACTGTGTCTAGCTTCTTTTTGTGTCCATCTAATTATTGTATCAAGCTCTTTACTGTGTCCACATTCACTTTAAACTACCTTTGTTGAAATTTCAGTGGTCGACATGCTGCGGTCGTATCATGCTGCGCTCGGCGTAGCCCTTTATTTCAATTGTGGCATAATGGAGTAATTTTTCGTCAAGGATTTCTCTACATTGTTTTATGATGCAGCTTGTAAATTTTGTCACAAGCTTTGTATAGTCCAGCCATATTGTGGGATGTACTTTCAGACCAACCGAGACACTACTTCCTGTTTACTGACTTAGTCAATTTTGATGTTCACTTCTGTGTTGGGTTCACTCACACACTTGAATTTGCACTTTCCCTCTATGATTCATTGGCTGAGAGAGGGGGTATTTCTAGTGAGCTTGGGCTCACAGATCACTTGTTGGTATATAGGTTGGTCTTGAGTAGTACATGTCAGTCTGGCATATGACTTTTGTCCTTGACCTCAATTTCATGGTCTAGTGACCACGTTAAGTTTCTCTGATTAGATCCATATCTCAATAACTGTTAGTGGTATGTCAATGATATTTGGTATATAGGTTGGTCTTGAGTAGTACATGTCAGTCTGGCATATGACTTTTGTCCTTGACCTCAATTTTACGGTCTAATGACCACGTTGAGTTTCTCTGATTAAGTCCATTTCTCAATAACTATTTGTGGTAGGTCAATGATATATGGTATATAGGTTGGTCTTGAGTAGTACATGTCAGTGTGGCATATGACTTTTGTCCTTGACCTCAATTTCACGGTCTAGTGACCACGTTAAGTTTCTCTGATTAAGTCCATTTCTCAATAACTATTAGTGGTAGGTCAATGATATATGGTATGTAGGGAAGTCTTAGGTAGTACATGTCAGTCTGGCATATGGCTTTCGTCTGTGACCTCAATTTCACCGTCCAGTGAGCATGTTAAGTTTTTGTGATTAGGTCATTTTCTCAGTAACTATAGGTGATAGGTGAACGACATTTGGTATTTAGGTTGGTTTTTAGCTCACCTGGCTATGCCAGGGTGAGCTTTGCCCATCACTTGGCGTCTGTCGTCTGTCCGTCGTAAACTTTTCTTCAAAAATTTTCTCCTCTGAAACCACTGGGCCAATTTAATCCAAAATTGGCCTGGGTCATCACCAGGGTATGTAGTTTAAAAAATGTGTTCGGTTAGTCCGAGGACTAAACAACATGGCCGCTGTTACTAAAAATAGAACATAGGGGTAAATTGCTGTTTTTGGCAAATAACTTCAAAACCGTTGCAGATATCAAAAATCTGACATGGGGGTAGAAATGTTCAGAATGACAAGATCTATCTGCCCTGCAATTTTGAAGAAAATCGGAAAACCATCTTAGAGTTATAGCCCTTTTTCCGTAAAATTTTCAAAATTTATGCATTTTTTTTTTTTTCAAAAACTGTAACAGATAGAAGTGAAGTGTAAAATTTAAAAAATGTTCAGCATATCAAGATCTACATACTCTGAAATTTCTAAGAAAATCCAACTGCCTGTGTTGTAGTTATTGACTTTTTTTCACCAAAAAAAATTAAAATTTTTCAATGCCATATGGTTATGGGTTATTTCCCTTTAAATTCTGCTTTCAAATCTCCTTTTGTTTACTTTTTTCTTTTAAGTTTTAGAGAAATTCCCTGCTATCACTTTATTAGAAATAATTATTTGTTACATAATCAAGAGCAAAAAAGTGTTTTTGTACAAATTTTTACATTTTTTTGCAAAAATACTTTCATAAACTATACTTATTTCACAATTTAATAATAATTGTATATAATTGTATATTGTATCATTTAGTTGAAGTTGCATCTATGCTTCAATGCCTGTATAACTTTATAGCTGACCTGCATGGCTCTGCAATGGTGATCTTTTTGCCATCAGTGGTCTGTCCATCGTAAACTTTTCATTCAAACATCATCTTCTCTGAAACCATTGGGCCAATTGGAACCAACTTGGGCACAATGGTCCTTAGGTGGCCCCATTAAAAATAAGTGTCAGGCAAGTCTGCATCATATCCAAGATGGCCGCCAGCAGGGAACGGGGTTTAACATTGGACCCTATTGGAAAGCATTCAAAGATCTTCTCTGAAACTACTGTGCCAATTAGAACCAAACTTGTTCACAATAGTCCTTCGGTGGAGCCCTTTGAAAATTTTGTCTGGCAAGTCTGCACGTCATCCAAGATGGCCGACAGCGGGGAACTTTTTCCAAAATTGGACAATATTGCAAAAATCTTCTCTTCTGAAAATACTGGGCTAATTGGAACCAAACTTAGTCACAATGGTCCATAGGTGGCCCCTTTTAAAAAATGTGTTCAGCAAGTCCACATCATATATCCTAGATGACCGCCAGGAGGGAACATGTTTTTAACATTGGACCCTATAGGGAAACATATTCAAAGATCTTCTCCTCTGAAAGTACATGGCCAATTGGAATCATACTTAGTCACAATGGTCCTTACTTGGTCCCCTTCATAAAATGTGTCTTGATGTCTGCATAGCATCCAAGATGGCAGTCAGCGGGGAACATTGTTTAACCTTGGACCCCATGGGAAATCATTTAAAGATCTCCTCTGAAAATACTATGCCAATTGGAACCAAAGTGAGGCACAATGATCCTTACATAGTCTTCTTCAAGAAAGGTGACAGTTGGTCTTCGCCCTATCAAAAATAGCTGCCAGAGGGGAACATAATTTAATTTTGGATCATACAACATCAACAAACTTCAAAATGAGACCCTTAAACATTAATAAACATCAGCAAACTTCAAAATGAGACCCTTGAACATTAATAAACAAATTTGAAAATGAGAACCTTAAACGTTGTGATTATTTTGACTTATTGTGTCAATGACCCAGGTGAGCGATACAGGCTCTTGAGAGGCTCTTGTTAGTAGTACATGGGAGTCTGCTATATGGCTTTTGTCTGTGACCTCAATTTCACAGTCCAATGAATATGTTAAGTTTTTTGTTTTTAGTTTAGTTTCTCAGTATCTATAAGTGGTAGGTCAATGATACATGGTATGTAGGTTGGTCTTAGGTAGTTCATGACAGTCTGTCATATGGCTCTTGTCCTTGACCTCAATTTCATGGTCTAGTGAGCATGTTAAGTTTTTGTGATTAGGTCATTTTCTCATTAACTATAAGTGGTAGGTCAATGATATTTGGTGTATATGTTGGTCTTGCATAGTACATGACAGTCTGCTATATGGCTTTTGTCTGTGACCTCAATTTGATGGTCCAGTGATCATGTTAAGTTTCCTAGTAGCTATTAATGTAAGTTCAATAATATTTGGCATGTGGGTTTGTCTGAGATGGAAGATGACAGTCTGCTTATTATCTTTAGTCCTTGACCTCATTTTCATGGTCTGGTGAACATGTTTGGTTTTTCAGTATCTTTCAGTGGTAGGCCATTTATATTTGGAATTTTGGTTTTGGGTGATATGTGACAGTCTGCTATATTGCTTTTGTCAGTTAATCTAAATTCACAGTCTAGTGAACATGTTAAGTTTTCTGATATAGGCAGTTTGAATTTTCACATCAATTTTGCGATCAAGCAGGGACGGGCGAGACATCAATTTGGGTCCACACTTGTTGGATTTAGGGATCAAATCTTTATGCAGAATTGTTGCATATAGTCTATAGATTTGCAATAAGCTTTTGGAATTTTGGTTCCGGTTCCAACTTTGGTAAATTTCCGGAAATGTCAAAGACACATATTTTTTTTTTTATTTTGACATATTATTTTATATTCTGACAAATGTTTGGTAAAAAACAAAATTCTGAAAACTTAGGATTCTGAAAGGCGGTTCCAATTTTGGTAAATTTCCTCAAAGTCTCAAAGACCACTTATTTTTTGTATTTCTATGTAGCAACTGTACTTAAAATGTTTGTGTAGTTTAGGACGAACATTTCATCAATTGGATTTCAAAATATTTGATTCCAATTTTGTTGAATATCCTGAAAGTCTCAAAGACCACTTATTTTTTGGGAATTCTACCTAGCAACCATACTTAAAATGTTTGTGTAGTTTAAGACGAACATTTTCATAAATTGGATTTCAAAAATATTTGATTCCAAATTTGGTAATTTTCCTGAAAGTCTCAAAAGACCACTTATTTTTTTGAATTCTACCTAGCAACCATACTTAAAATGTTTGTGTAGTTTAGGACAAACATTTTCATAAATTGGATTTCAAAAATATTTGATTCCAATTTTGGTAAATTTCCTGAAAGTCTCAAAGACCACTTATTTTTTGGAATTTTACTTAGCAACCATACTTAAAATGTTTGTGTAGTTTAATTCGAACATTTTCTTAAATTGGATTTCAAAAATATTTGATTCCAAATTTGGTAATTTTCCTGAAAGTATCAAAAGACCACTTATTTTTTGGAATTCTACCTAGCAACCATACTTAAAATGTTTGTGTAGTTTAGGTCAAACATTTTCATAAATTGGATTTCAAAAATATTAGATTCCAATTTTGGTAAATTTCCTGAAAGTCTCAAAGACTACTTATTTTTTGGAATTCTACCTAGCAGCTATACTTAAAATGTTTGTGTAGTTTAGGACGAACATTTTCATAAATTGGATTTCAAAAATATTTGATTCCAATTTTGGTACATTTCCTGAAAGTCTCAAAGACCACTTATTTTTTGGAATTCTACTTAGCAACCATATATCCTAGAATTCTTTTAGTAACAAAAATGACTATCAATAGATAGATTTAAAAAATAATTTAAAAAATTATGCCCAGGGTGTATAAGAACTGTTTTCTGTGTCAAACAGGGAGTGTGGGGATAGCTGTCGTTTCCGACAACATCTAGTTTCAAATATTTTCCTAGACATAGTTGCCAACCATACGGGATTGCCCAAAATAATTCCGAAAAATAATGGCCATTCCTGCATTCTGGATTCCGAGTTAACCTTTCTTGAAAGACATGTCAATGTAAAAATTTAAATAAGAATTACCTATATTTTCTGCTTGAGTGACTTTTGTTAAATTTTGCGTTTAAGCCCTGTCAAGTTAATTTGTAGATTCTCATCCACCTGTAAAAAAAAATATGGGGCAGGTGGGAGGGTTTTATTTTATATTTTTTACCGATTTTCACTAAAATTGATAGGAATTTTAAGAAAACTTCTGAATAATTGAAAATAAAAATAAAATTGAGCTTAGAAAAAAGGGGAGGGTGGGGATGAGAATCTATTAATTAATTTGGTGTGGCTTAGGTCCATTTCTCATCAATAACACATCATACCACAATGATGTTTCATCAAAATAATCATTTTGATGAGTACTTCCCAAATCATCAAGAAGTAAGGGGCTTTGACCTACATTTTAGGTTTGGGTGACTTTTGTTAAATTTTGCATGTAAGTTCATTTCTCAACAACTTAACATACTATCACAATGGTGTTACATCAAGTAAATCTCTGACAAAGAAAAATCATGTCATGACATGATATACCAAAAAGCGTGTAAAAACGCGCACCATACTTTCGGATTAGTGTATAAATTTACATGAAAACCATTTTACAACTATAAACTCCCATTGTATTCAACGTTTGCCTGTTTGCTAATTTTAGAACATGCTGACTAGTATATTCAAAACAATTTCAAATTTGGTTGAATTTACAGGAAAGCAAGCCAGAAAGTTAGTAAAGAGTTTCTCAGCCTTGCCCTTGATGACCCCATCATGCAACAAATTTTCTGTAGCTGATAAGGAGGAAATGGTCTTAGACCCATTTTGACAGATTAAGATTTTCAATGAGCCAGAGCATTTGTATATCTGACTAGATCACTTTCTGTAAACATGGTATATATAATGGGGTTATATTTTACATGCCAACTTTGGTAAATGATCCAATATATAAATGAGTAAAACTGCAAAGGTCCCCACTACTATCAGATCACTTTACTTTAAATCATCAAACCTGGAAACAAGGAAATTTTGTCTTCGTATCATGAAGCCGGTACAAAAATATTGTTTTCTCTTTGCACTCGTGTCTTTAATCAATGTAACCAACCAAGAAGAAGAAATTGGAAGTTTTACAATTTACCTTACGCTCATGAAAAGTCCCGAGAATCAAGGGAATCGATAGTGCAAATAACCAAAAACATTAACATGTCCAAAGAATCATGAAAACTGCGATATCGCTAATAACCAAAAATGTAAACAACGGAAAGCGTGTTATGGCGTGTGAAGTCCGGAAAAGCCTGTACACGCAGTGACAAAATCTATGCATGTAAACCATTGAAAAATAGTGTGTTACACACGAATATCATGTGAGTTGGCAACTATGAGTAATCACCTGGATGGATGCTATCCAAATCAAGGACAATTTAGTGTCTTTGACCTACATTTTATGCTTAGTGACTTTTGGTAAATTTTGTCCATTTCTAAACAACTACACAACATATCATTATGGTGTTTCATGAAATGGCTCATCTTGATGAAAACTACCAAATTTTAGACAATTTTACACTTGAATGACTTTGTTAAATTTTTGCAATAGGCCCATGTATTAGCAACTAGGTGTTTAATCAAATAAATCATCATAGTTAGTACTGCATAATTCATGGATAATCTTATAATCTGACCAATATTTTATGCTTCAGCAACTTTAGTTGGGTAATTTTTGTTTATGTCCATTACTAAACAAATATTTAATGAATAATCATCTGTTACAGTACTTCTTGATGATACCATCCGAATTCAGTGACCTTGAACTAAATTTCATTGCTGATTGGCTAAGGTTATCTATCGGCGGGGCATCCGTGTCTTCTAGACACATTCTCTAGTTTCAGGTATTTGCAATAGGTATAATTAAGTTTAACACCCCCACCAAGTTAAAAATAAATAACTTGTGTTCCTGTCCCTCTGTACATTTTGTTCAGGAAAAGCCCTCAGATTTATCAGGAAGTTAGGTAAAGGTTTTAGAGGGAGGTGTTGTTGCTATGGTAACAGCTCTAATGGGAGTTATTTTTATGTTTCAGATTTGTCAGAAAGAGTTGTTTGTAGATATTAGAGACAGGTGTTGTTTACTATGGTAACAGCTCTGATGGCATCATTATATGTTTCAGATTTGCCAGGAACAATTGGTTTTAAAATATGAGGTGTTGTTGCTATAGTAACAGCTCTGGTGGTGTTACTTTATGTTTCAGATTTATCAGGAAGAGTTGGTTGAAGGTATTAGAGGGATGTGTTGTTGCTATGGTAACAGCTGTAATGGAATTATTTTATGTTCCAGATTTATCAGGAAGAGTTGGTTGAAGGTATTAGAGGCAGGTGTTGTTGCTATGGTAACAGCTCTGATGGCATTCATATTAATGATTGGTATTGATGATTGTACTTCAACAAAACCATTTGGTAACCACACAGTCACATCAAAGGTAGGATTTGTAAATATATATCTACCTAGATTTGTTATAAGATTGAATGATGACTTTTGGCCTGTTCACAGTGGAATTAACTTAATCCTCATAGAGGTAGAGCATCTGATCACAGTGGTATTAACTTAACCCACAATACAGGTAGACCACCTGTTCTCAGTGGTATTAACTTAGTCCTCAATACAGGTAGAGCACCTGTTCACAGTGGTATAAACTTAATCCTGAATACAGGTAGAGCACCTTTTCACAGTGGTATTAACTTAATCCACAATACAGGTAGAGCAACCGTTCAAAGTGGTATTTACTTAGTCCTCAAATTAGATACAGCTCCTGTTCACAGTGGTATTTACTTAGTCCTCAAATTAGGTACAGCTCCTGTTCACAGTGGTATTAACTTAATCCATAATACAGATAGATCACCTGTTCATTATGAATTAACTTAATCCCAGTGTGAAAGCATTGTGCATTGATTTTATACCCCCACTCAATAAGTGAGGGATGAGTTGGAATACATTCGTTGGTATGTCAATCAGTCTACCTTTCACTCCATTCATCCATCTGTTTTTAGCTCACCTGGACTAAAAGGCCATGTGAGCTTTTGCAATCACTTTGAGTCCGTCGCCAGTCAGCAATTTCAAAAATCTTCTCCTCTGAAACTGCTAAGCCAATTGTAACCAAACTGTGCCTGAAGCATCACCAGGGTATGCAGTTTCAAAATTGTGTACTATTAGTCCGAAGACCAAACAACATGGCTGCTGTCACTAAAATTAGAACATAGGGGTAAATTGCTGTTTTTTGCAAATAAATGGTGAATAAAAGGATATGGAGTAAATGCACATGAGACAAAGTCTCTACAAATACATGGTAAAAACAAGCAAAGGAACAACTCTTTTATTGTTGTTCTTCATCAAGTCAAAAACCGTTACAGATATCAAAAATCTGACAAGGTAAAAATGAACAGCATGGCAAGATCTACCTGCCCTGCAATTCTGAAGAAAATCCGTCTTTGAGTTATTGCCCTTTTTCAGTAAAATTTTCAAAATTTGTTCATTTTTAGCTCATCTGGCTATAGCCAGGGTGAGCTTTTGCCATCACTTTTCGTCCGTAGTCCGTCCAGCGTAAACTTTTTGTTAAAGATCTTCTCCTCAGAAACTACTGGGCCAATTGGAACCAAACTTGGCCACAATGGTCCTTAGGTGGTCCCCTACTGTTTTTTGGGTTCGCACCTCAATCAAGATGGCTGCCAGCGGGAAACATAGATTTAACATTCGACCCTATGGGAAAACACATTTAGAGATCTTCTCGTCCAAAACTACTGAGCCAATGAGAGCCTAACTTAACCACAATAGTCCTTAGGTGGTCCTCTGCAAAAAAGTTGTTTTTCTGGTCAGGGCTTTATCCAAGATGGCCACCAGCGGGGGACATTGTTTTATCATTGGATCCTATGGGAAAAGACATTCAAAGATCTTCTTGTCTGAGACTGCTGAGCCAAATGGAACCAAACTTGGTCACAATAGTCCTTAGGTGGTCCCCTGCAAAAAAGGTGATAAATGTGACTTATAAGCTGCTGATCAAGATGGCAGGTATAAGGGAATAATGGTTCAATGTTGGACAATTTAACATAAAGGTTTCTTTACATAGTTTGAAATTGAGACCCTTTATAGCATAGAAGTTTTTTGGACTGTATATGAAAAAGAAGGGAAATGGGGTAAATGTCAAGAAGACAATATCCCATCTCCAGGTTAAAACAACCCAAAACAAAGCATCTATGTATTGGTCATGGTCCAGGTGAGAAATACAGGCTCTTGAGAGCCTCTTGTTTATTTCAAAAAGTGTAACAGATATACATGATATAGGTCAATTGTAAATTGCAAAAATGTTCAGCATATCAAGATCTACCCACCCTGAAATTTTGAAGAAAATCCAAAAGTCCTTGTAGGAGTTATTGCCCTTTTTCACAGAACTTTCAAAATGTTCATATTTTTCGTCTTTTATTTCCAAAAACTATAGAAGATGAAGGTTAAGTGTAAATTGATTAAATGTTTGCCATGCTGTGGCAACTTCAAAAGTGGTGTTGAAAATTGCTCGTTGACCACCATTTTCCAAATGGCCGCCAAAAAAAAAGCGGGAAAATTCAACATTGTCGGATTTCAATAAAATTTGGTTTCGAAATAGATGTTGATGTTGCCACTTCAAAACCGGTGTTGAATATTGTTTGTTGACTGCCATTTTCAAATGGCTGCCAAAAAAGGCTGGAAAATTCAACATTGTCCGATTTCCAATAAAATTTGGTTTCCAAATAGATATTGATGTCATAACTTCAAAACTTGTGTTGAAAATTGTTCCTTGGCCGCCAAGAAATGTGGGAAAATTCAACATTTTCAGATTTCAATGAAAATTGGTTTCCAGATAGATATTGATTTTGCGACTTTAAAACTGATGTTGAAAATTGTTCATTGACGGCCATTTGCAAAATGATGTCTCGACTTCAAAACTGGTGTCAAAAGTGGTCCTAAGCAAGATCGTTTTTTGTCAAAAAAAGCCCAACAAAGAAATATAGTAAAACATGAACAGACGTTAAATACAGTTCAAGATATTGGTGGTGTTTGATCTACCAAAGTTTGAGAGACTGAAGATCAACTGTATAATTTACAATGTTAGCTTGATAGTGGCATCTGAAAGCCAGGTGAGCAATACAGGCTCCTGGGAGCCTCTGGTTTGTGTTGTTTGTTACTCAATATATTTATCATCACAAAATTCTTCACTCTACCTGAAGGCATTATTTTCTTCTCTTTTGTAATGAGTAGTTAGTGTATTTGTTGCTTTACCAGCTTTCTTTTTGACAGGACTTGTAAGATTTTGGTATTAGTGGGGTTATGTTGCTTTACCAGCTTTCTTTTTGACAGGACTTGTAAGATTTTG
>MJUU01002635.1:66713-88327 GCA_002080025.1 Modiolus philippinarum | reverse complement strand
CCAAAACAGATAAGGATTTAAAAATATTTAAATATTTTTAGTAGTATTGTAATACATTGTATGTAGGGGGTTAGTAACGAATTTCAATTTTTTACATTTTGGTCTCATTGTATTACACTCTTTCAAAACTTTTTTTGAATTCAAATCATAAGTAACACATGTCCAAGTATAATTTAATTTTGAGCAAATTGTTTTAAGTTATAGTAACTGTTACCAGTTAAAGTCATTTTTATCTGAATTCTTTTTATTCAAGTTGTCAAAGCGCTAGATTTTAAACTTGGACAAGTCTCACTTCAGATCCATAATTCGTAAATTTTAGGGAATGACACATACCTTCTTGATAATAGCTTGATCATACACGACTTCAGTTACCTTTATCTCTTGTTTTATGGGGAATTAATTAGTATTAACTGAGGAATTTACAAAATTCAATCCTTTTCAACTTCACGTAGTCCATCATCTGTCAACAAACTTCTATCGCGATTCACTTCCGGTTAATAAGAAAGTCATTTTTTGTCATTTTGTGGCTATTTTTTTTATGAAAAGTGAATGTATGTAGTCAAAATATTAGTTGGCCTTCCAGAATCGTATTTTTATACTTCACAATGCTTATTTTTACGGCTTTATGTGAAAGTTCATTGATTTATATTTTATGCGTATTAATTGTTTACAAAGTCGGTAAATTGGTCGCAAATGTTTTTGTCAGTTTGTGTATTGGGAAGTTGGTGGCCCGGGAAATTTGAATAAAAAGTTTTTGTAATTTAATTTTGTATGAGTCGGAACTTGGCTGACAGCTTAAATACGTGTTTTAGGGTTGATTTTAAGAGAAATGTTGAATTGTCAGCCAAGTAGTAATTTGTCAGCCACTTGTCAGGCAGCAGGACAAGAGCTGATTGGTCAATGAGGGCTATTAATTCGGCGCCGATTCAGAAGATGGCAGATCGCAATTCAGTACTCGACCAGTGCAGATAAAACCTGATTATCAGTTTTAAACACAAACAATAGCAGTAAATTTACCACTTGGAAAAATTCACAAGAAATTTTAGGTACTTTCTTTAAATACAACGGAGAGCAAATATTTTTTAGCATCTATTTAAGTAAAACGTCTTATAACATAGTATAAAAATATTGGAAAGGAATAAGTACAGCAGCCTAAAGCAAAATGGCGTTTATTTACTTCCGCTCTGGAATCTTTTTAAAAACATTTGTATACTATATAAGACATAGGAAATTATTAAATATCAAAATTAAAATCGTTTTATAATGTTTAACTTGCTATAGTTAATAACATACATGTATATGCGATCTCCCATCACACCGACGCCCCGATTTTACTATTTTACAACATATTTTTGGATATTCTGGAAACTTAAAGGACAAAGCTTGTTTTTAAAGGAAGGCCAACATTCAGAGAGTTCGTAAATGTTTGTTAAAATTTATATACTGTTATAATGGAATATTTGTAAAGAAAACATGAAGACAATAGATTTTAATAACTTTTATTTAATCTTCACTTAAAATGCTGATACGCTACATGTATGCTGAATACTGGTAACATGGATAACCATTTCCCACTCGACCGTCTATTACAAACTGGTGTCAGAAATGGGGATTTATAAAACTAAATTAAATCCTAGTATACGAATACAACGCCTGGAAAATTGAAATATACGTACTATATAGAGCTTTTTACTGAATTTACCATTTTCAAGTTAATATAAACGGACCTTGGTGTGATGGAAGATTTTGAAACTCATAAACTGTAAATACGTTAATTTAGGTAGCGGATCGAAAGAGGCTTTTATTAGCGAAGTTACTATGACGTCAGATTCACCAGACCCACAAGTAAGGTTTAGAAACCATGATACAAACGATACTGGCTGCCGGGGGGATGATGAACAATTGAGGACACGATAGAGGATCACAGGCAAATCAGACAAGATCGAGGGGGTGGAGATATACCAAACACACATGGATTTGACAGACAAGATTTACATTGGCACGGGACAGACTTCCAAACTTGCAATTCGTACAGAATGTCAATTAAACCAGAGGCTTACGATGGCACTGAAGATTGGGAAGAGTACATATCCCATTTTGAGATCTGTGCAGAGCTAGGAAAATGGAAAGAAACAGAGAAAATGTTAGCTTTAGCAGCAGCACTGAAGGGTCAAGCCCGTACATTTTATTTTAGCCTATCACAGGAGGAAAAGCGTAACTACTGGATATTAGTCCAAAGGTTAGGGCAGAGATTTGGAAGCACCAGACAACAGAAGAGATGGTTATCACGCCTAGAATCAAGGAAAAGGGGACAAGGGGAGTCCGTAGCTGCACTTGCAGACGACCTCAGACAAATGGCACAAAGAGCATATACTGATTTAGACCCAAGAGCCCAGGAAGTCTTAGCCATGAACCAATTGTATAAGAGTGTTTCGCCTGACGTCAAATACCAGTGCATAAATCAAAACTGCAAAACTGTATCTGAGGCTGTTGAAGTAATTGAGCGTTACGAGGCTATACTGGGAGACAGTCATGACAAAAGGAAGTCAAGCATTAGAATGGTGGAACAGGTACAGTCCAGAGAGTTACAACCAAGTGGTGGGGAAACTTCATTACAAGACACATTGCAGCACTTAAATAAGAGAATTTCTGAACTAGAGGCAAGGGGGAGCTAAACAGTAGGCAACACTCCACATATAGACCAGTTTCAAACACGTTTAGGTCAGAGAGGGACATTAAATGCTTCCTTTTTGGAAACAGTGGCCACATTTGTAGAAACTGCCCTGTCTATATAAGATGTAAAGAGGAAATCAACAAACAGGGAACCAGTAGTACCACACAAAAACAGAATACTAACAGGCACAATAAAAGACAACCAGACCAAACGGTCAAGGGAAACTTAAGGCGTCCACTGGATCACTAGGCCGGGAACCAGTGGTGGAATTTTTACGGTCTCCAGGAAAATTATTAGGACAAGTAGGGAATACCTTGGGAAAATGGGACAACGGATTTTATACTAGGGGGTTTATATATGATATTCCAATCAATATACTGATTGATAGTGGATCAACAAGCACCATACTGAGCACACATATCTTTGAGCAGATTTCTGCTAAACAGGCAGAACTGACACTGCAGTCCACATGTTGTAAGCTTTTTGACGTTAATGGGAACCCACTGCAATTGTATGGGAAGTTCACATGTAGACTAACGCTAGGACATTTAGAATTCCAGATAAATTGCCTGATTTGTAATATTTCACATGATGCAATACTAGGCCAGGATGCTACAAAACATTACAAAAATAGATTACAAGAAGCAGATTTTGATCACAGAACAGGGGAACATAAGATGTTGGATAGGAGGGGAAGCTGAGATGGTGTGCAAGGTTCTTGCAAAGAGCACAGTGACAATTGAGGGGAGGTCTAAAATGCTGATACCTGTGAATATGGAAAACTCAGAACATTTAGCAAAACTTAGATTGGTAGAAGAAATTTCCAAACAAGATAAAATCCAGGAGTATCGCATAGTAAGAGGAATACTAGAGACACATGAAAACAATATCCAGGTCCAGGCTGTGAACTTCAACTACAATCCAGTAACAATACATGCAAATCAACATATAGCTTCTTGTGAGTCTTTCTATGATAATGACACTACACAATCACTCAGATGTAATAACATAACCACAAATCAAGGCTCTGGATTACAACTAGTACCAGACCACCTAAAAGATCTATGGGAAAGAAGTAGTGCACATTTACAGCAAAAATAAAAAAGCAGAAACTAGGACAACTTCTGACTGAATATCAGGATATATTTTCAAAGAACTCAGATGATTTTGGCCGGACTGACAGGGTGCTACATAGAATCAACACAGGGAATGCCAATCCAATAAGACAACCTCCAAGAAGGCTGCCATTGGAAAAAAGAGATATTGAGAAGGCTGAAATTGACAAGATGTTGAAGAGGGGAGTTATAGAACCATCTAAGAGTCCCTGGTCGTCTTCTGTTGTTCTTGTTACCAAAAAGGATGGCACTACCCGTTTTTGTGTGGATTACAGAGCCTTGAATAATTTAATGGTAAAAGATGCATATCCTTTACCCAGAGTGGGTGAATGTCTTGATTCTCTTGCAGGGGGAAATAGTTCAATTGTTTAGACCTATGCTGTGGATTTTTGCAGGTAGGGCTCCACCCAGATGATAAGGAGAAAACTGCATTCTCAACTTCTCAGGGATTATTTCATTTCACAGTAACCCCTTTTGGATTAGCAAACAGCCCTAGTACTTTTGAACGCTTGATGCAGGATATTTTGAGAGGTTTACAATGGGAGGAATGCCTACTTTTTATGGATGACATAATAGTACCAGGTTCAACTTTTGATGAGGGCCTTTGCAGACTTAAACATGTTTTCGATCGAATGAGAGAAGCAAAGTTAAAATTAAAGCCATCAAAATGCATACTGTTCCAGAAGTCTGTCAAGTTTTTGGGACACGTCGTCTCTGAGAATAGTATTATTACAGATCCAGATAAGGTCTCGGCTGTACAGGATTGGCCAACTCCAAAAAATGCCAAGGAATTAAAGTCCTTCATCGGTCTCTGCTCCTACTACAGACGTTTTGTGAAATCCTTTGCAGATCTAGCTAGACCACTTCACAAAGCCTGCCAGAAAAGCTCCAAATTTGTTTGGTCAAGGGAACGCAGCACCGCTTTTGAATCTCTAAAACAAACATTAATATCACCACCCATCTTGATTTATCCAGAGCCCGGAAAACAATTCATCTTAGACACCGATGCCAGCAATTTCGCAGTTGGTTCAGTGCTTTCACAAGAAAAAGACGGGAAGGAGCATGTTGTAGCATACTTGAGCAAAGGGCTAAACAAGCATGAAATATCTTACTGCACCACCAGGAAGGAGCTCTAAGCTGTAATAATTGCTCTCAAGAACTTTCATCCATACATTTATGGTCAAGATGTGCTTTTACGTACGGATAACTCTGCAGTAAGCTGGATGAAGAATCTAAAAAAATCCAACAGGACAAATAGCACGATGGCTGCAACAACTAGGAACATACAATTTACAAGTCATTCACCGGGCAGGGAAAAGTCATTCTAATGCTGATGCACTTTCAAGAAATCGTTGCGAAGCTTGCAAGAGACAAGAAGAAAACAACCAAAAAGACTCTGACCAAATACAAGGAGTAAAAGGGAACCTTGTAGAATACCCGTCTCAAACTGAAATAAGCAATGGCAAAATGGAGCACCTTGACGAATGCCTCACCAATGACACACTAGAAACAGACGTTACGAATCAACAAATTAGAGTAATTACAAGAAGCAAACAGCAAAATGAGATGGAAAAGATGAAAAATAATCAGTTTTTATTGCCGGGATGGGAGCCAGCTGAAATACGTCAGCAACAATTATCTGATGAAAACATTCACATTATTATATTAGGAATAGAAAATGGAAATCAGAGACCAACATGGGAAACTGTTTCTGAGGGAACTTCTCAATTAAAGACCTTATGGAGTCAGTGGCACGGGGGTATGTTATATAGAAAATGGGAATCTGAAACTGGGAATGAATTCAAGCTACAACTTATCTAACCTACACAAAAAAGGCAAGAAATTATGATGTACTTTCACGACTCTCCACCAGCAGCTTATTTAGGAGTGGAAAAACCCTTGGAAAAGTTAAAGAATGCTTTTATTGGCCTGGTATAAAGATGACATACAGGATTACTGTCGATGCTGTGACAAATGCTTTGCTAGGAAGCCAAAACTTTCAAAAATCGTGCACCTTTAGGAACATATCTTGTTGGCGAACCAATGGAAAGAATTGCAGTTGACATATTTGGCCCACTCACTCTAACTAAATCAGGAAACAGGTATATTTTGGTCATCGTTGACATGTTTACAAAATGGACAGAAACTGTACCCTTGCCAAACCAAGAATCAGCCACCGTTGCTAAAGTTCTAGTTGACAATTTTATTTGCCGTTTTGGAACACCTTTACAGATACATTCGGATCAGGGCAGACAATTTGAATCTGAAATATTTTATGAAGTTTGCAACTTTTTAGGCATTGATAAAACAAGAACGACAAGCCTTAGACCGCAGTCTAATGGAGGTGTTGAACGTTTTTATAGAACTCTGGCAGCTATGCTGACCATGTACTGTGAAAAGAATCAGGATACTTGGGATAAGTATTTGCCAACGGTAATGATGGCTTACAGGTCTTCAATCCACAAATCCACATCCAGAACTCCAAACTCAATGGTCTTTGGTAGGGAAATAACTATGCCACTTCAAGCCGTTATTGCTAGGCCTCAGGCTCCAAATGAATCACCAGCAGATGCTGAGGATTACATACACCTTCTGAAAAAGAAATTGACAGAGAATCATGAATTAGCACGAAAATGTTTGAAGCAAGCCTCAGTTTATCAAAAGCGACACTATGATCTTAAAGCGAAAAAGAGATCATTTAAAAAGGGTCAGGCTATATGGATTTATGATCCAGCCAGAAAAGTGGGAATTTGCAGTAAACTGACTTTAAAATGGAAAGGCCCGTATATCATAGAAAAACAAATAGATGATACTACTTACCGTGTAAAGAAATCAGCTCCTCAACCATTCGGGATTTACCACATTGATAGACTGGCATTGTACCACGGAAGAAACAAACCGTCATGGGCCGTGCGGTATATGAGAACGAAGTGCTGCACGCATGGAAACAAAAACATGGATGAAAATTGTCAGCTGTCTATTCGCGAGGATATTGTGGAAGGCGCCGAAAACAAGAGATATATCTCGAAGAATGATTCGGGACTGGCCTGATCAACCAGTAGTCGGATCACAAGGACTTGGAACAGATGGAGACCTGTCCAAGTATCATTTTGAGAATAGAAGCTGAATTTTATTGTTGGCATGATGTTGCATAATGTTTTGTTTCCTGTTTGCATGGATTGCAGTTTCAATTATGACGGATGTTGGCCTTCCATATCTAGGAAATTCTAAAATAAAAAACAATAAAAAATAGAAGTATTAGGATGAAATAGTATTTCTTAAAAAGGGGGCAATGGGAGTACGCATCTCAACAAAGGATTTTACTCGAAAACTCAAAATATTTCTCCTCTGTATTTTCCAGAATGTCATCAGAAGTAAGGGTGAGATGATACTGGTGCCCTAGTACCTTTTCAACTAACCGAGATATGAAAAACCATGCTGCCTCCAGTGAGCATTCCAAGATGCGGGTAATCTGCCCTTGGTGTATTGATGAGGAAAAAACTTACAGGAGGATAAGTGAATTGCACCCGGAGGATTATGCTAAGCTGGTCAAACCTACTCCACATGAGAGCCTCGTAGCCATGCGTGCCAGAGCAGCAGTTAGTCGGTGGCTGGAACAGGTCAAACAACCTACTAGGACCAGAGATGAGTGGCAACAAAGTTGGGAAAAGAGAAGAGAAGTGCCATATGTCATCCCTAAGAAGGCTAAGGAACACGGAGAGGGTAAAGACAGAAATGGGAAAGCATACAGCCCTTCAAAGCCAACCATGGAGATTGTTGACATGAAGCTCAAAACCATCACATTTGATTCCAGGGGGTACTTTGCCTTTCTGTTAGACAGTCAGGAGACCGGAGACATCTGGTACAAAGTGGAAATTTCAACTGAGGTTTTTGGGACCAGAGAGCCGCAGATGCCCTTACCAGAAGAATGCACACAATAAGATTCGATGGCACTATCCCCACGTCGTTCACTACAACTGCCAGTAATACTGGTGGATTGAAACCTTCTGTCACCAAAGAACTGGGAATACCTGACAAGTACATTAAGAGGATACAGAGACATATATAGTTTCCTTTACCAGTCAAAAGAAAAGAAAATTGGAAGCCCTGGCAGAGGAACTAGAAATGAGTGAGGAGGAAGTAGAAACCATGGAGGGTGTGATGACAGAACCGAAAGAGAAGGAAAAGGAACATGGAGTGCCAGAGAAACAACTATCAGTCGAGGCAGTGGAAGTCAATGAGGCAGGAGATGCATGTCAGGAAAAAGCGACAGAGACACAACAGTCAGGAGATGCTCATCAGGACAAAGCTACTGAGAAACAGAAATCACAACCACTGGCACTGGAAGTTGAGGTACAGGTTATTACTTCTCCTGTTACAACATCACAGAACGAGGAGCGGAAGGATACTGTAAAGATGAGAGCAGCAGATTTATTAAAGACAGGAGTGATGCCATTACTTCCGCCCGCAAGAAGGGAATGGGAATTGGTTACAACACAAATTAGCCTTGGGGAACCTAAAAATGTAACATGGCCACCAGAGAACTGGAAGGAGTTATCTGCAGAAGACCGTCTGACCACCTGGCAGTTTGCAGCTATGACCATGGAATTCAACAGAGGTGTTGCATCTGTAACAAATAAGAGAGAGCTACTTGATAAGTATGCAATGTTAGCCCTTCCTGGAACATCGCTAGATTTAACAGCTACAAAGAATGGAGTCAGCCATATACGTTTTATAAATTTCAATTTACTGAAAGGGATCTATAATCGAACTATGAAGGACGACGAAGCACAAGTTTGGCTAGAAACATTTGAAAATACAAGACAGTTACATAATGATAAATCGATGGAAAACCTTTTGGATGCTATCAAGGATGTCCTTTGAGGATCTCTACATCAGAAAGCTTGGGGAGCACATCTATATAGACTGTTATTTGAACTTTTGTGAATCTAACAACATGAAAACTGTTCCATAGATTACTATATTTATTTGCACAGAGGATGGATTGATGAGCTTTAGTATTGTTGCAGACATTTTATATGCATGATTATATTTTTGTTACATCTTGTTTATTTTGTACTGAATACTCCTACATTGTTTATCATTTTTTTGGAATTCAGGAGAATTCAGGACTTAGGGTGGGGAGAGTGTAATATGTAGGGAGTTAGTAACGAATTTCATTTTTTTACATTTTGGTCTCATTGCATTACACTCTTTCAAAACTTTTTTTGAATTCAAATCATAAGTAACACATGTCTAAGTATAATTTAATTTTGAGCAAATTGTTTTAATTTATAGTAACTGCTGTTACCAGTTAAAGTCATTTTTATCTGAATTCTTTTTATTCCAGTTGTCAAAGCGCTAGATTTTAAACTTGGACAAGTCTCACTTCAGATCCATAATTCGTAAATTTTAGGGAATGACACATACCTTCTTGATAATAGCTTGATCATACTCGACTTCAGTTACTTATATCTCTTGTTTTATGGGGAATTAATCAGTATTAACTGAGGAATTTACAAAATTCAATCCTTTTCAACTTCACGTAGTCCATCATCTGTCAACAAACTTGTATTGCGATTCACTTCCGGTTAATAAGAAAGTCATTTTTTTGTCATTTTGGGGCTATTTTTTTATGAAAAGTGATATGTTATGTAGTCAAAATATTAGTTGGCCTTCCAGAATCGTATTTTTATACTTCACAATGCTTATTTTTACGGCTTTATGTGAAAGTTCATTGATTTATATTTTATGCGTATTAATTGTTTACAAAGTCGGTAAATTGGTCGCAAATGTTTTAGTCAGTTTGTGTATTGGGAAGTTGGTGGCCCGGGAAATTTGAATAAAAAGTTTTTGTAATTTAATTTTGTATGAGTCGGAACTTGGCTGACAGCTTAAATAAGTGTTTTAGGGTTGATTTTAAGAGAAATGTTGAATTGTCAGTCAAGTAGTAATTTGTCAGCCACTTGTCAGGCAGCAGGACAAGAGCTGATTGGTCAATGAGGGCTATAAATTCGGCGCCGGTTCAGAAGATGGCAGATCGCAATTCAGTACTCGACCAGTGCAGATAAAACCTGATTATCAGTTTTAAACACAAACAATAGCAGTAAATTTACCACTTGGAAAAATTCACAAGACATTTTAGGTACTTTCTTTAAATACAACGGAGAGCAAATATTTTTTAGCATCTATTTAAGTAAAACGTCTTATAACCTAGTATAAAAATATTGGAAAGGAATAAGTACAGCAGCCTAAAGCAAAATGGCGTTTATTTACTTCCGCTCTGGAATCTTTTAAAAACATTTGTATACTATATAAGACATAGGAAATTATTATATATCAAAATTAAAATCGTTTTATAATCTTTAACTTGCTATAGTTAATAACATACATGTATATGCGATCTCCCATCACACCGACGCCCCGATTTTACTATTTTACAACATATTTTTGGATATTCTGGAAACTTAAAGGACAAAGCTTGTTTTTTAAAGGAAGGCCAACATTCAGAGAGTTCGTAAATGTTTGTTAAATTTATATACTGTTATAATGGAATATTTGTAAAGAAAACATGAAGACAATAGATTTTAATAACTTTTATTTAATCTTGACTTATAATGCTGATACGCTACATGTATGTTGAATACTGGTAACATGGATAACCATTTCCCACTCGACCGTCTATTACAGTATTATTACAAGGGTGATTTAACGAAAATAATCAATTAACTTAACATTTTAAGTTTGAAAGTTTCAAAACTTGATTTAAGAAATATTTTCAGTATATTAAATATGATGCTAAGCATGTCGGGAATACGGGAATACTCTCCAAACAAGTACGTATAGGAGAACTGAGACCAAACCGCGTAGCTTTTCAAAGGCATAATTATTAAGGAGGCTAACGGATGATTCACGACAAATAATATTGAAACTGTAATATCTATTTTCAAGATAAAAAAAAAATGATATATACGTAAATTACCATTAAACTTACAATATCCTTAGCTGAGATAGTTTCCGGAATGCTCCTATTTCAATATGTGATATCAAATTTGTTCCAACTGTCCTATAATAAAAATCATGATTTTCATTGAGACACTAGAAAACGCTGCAAACGAAAACATAAATCCATAAATATAAGCCGTCTGTGACAAAAAATTGACTTGGATACATTCTAACCTCCTCTGGACTTGCGCAAAGTTTAAAAAGTAATGCATCGATATACATTTTCGAACGATGGTGTACTAGTATAGAAGTGTAAGTAAAGGTATTGGAAAGGGGTACACATGCAGAACTTTAAAATGTTTTGTGCCCAATCGTTTAAACGGTCCATAAGGGATTATGAGCTTCAGTGTCTGAATCATTCGATATCCTTGGATTTTATCCATTCAAGAAGAGTTAATATCTTTGGGCTGGTGTAAATATTTTTTGGCCATAGGTTACTTCAAATAAATAAAATGGACTATTTTTTTTTTAATTTTATCAACTTGCAATTATATTTTTATATCTTTTAAGACATTAAAGAAGCTAATAGAAAATGAATGAAAAATCTAGAGAGAATCGTTTCACGCATAATTTTTGACGTCTTATATTTAAAAATTTTCAAATGGATTTCAAATTTTGCTGACGTTTTCTATTTCTAAAGCTATAAATACAAATGTAACAGTTTTGTTTCCAATTAAAATTTTCTCACAATCGTACTCCCATTAACCGACTTCAAATGCGATCCTTACTTTGCTCGCAGCAGACGTTTCCATTCACACTGCTTAAAACCTAAATGTAAATATTATAAATCCCAAAGTTGGACGAACAAAAAAGAATCAGCGTATAGTTAAATGCCCGACAGGAAATATTGTCATGCATTTTTTGTACTTACTAGTTCTTTCAACTGAACGCTTTTTTCCCCTAAGCATTAAAACCTTGATTCCTGTCCTATCAAATGATTTATCTAAATGTAAGTCCTGATAGGTACACGGTGATTTGAGAAATCGCCTCCTTCATTGGTAGATGTTGATGCATCAATAAACCTTGTTTAACCCACCATTTTATTTATAAAATGCCCGTTCCAAGTCGGGAATATGACGGCTTGCCAAAAATGTTCTGTGTCGGATTGTGTTCCCCTGATTCAGTCGAATGTTATACGGATTTTCCTTACTGGTCTCTTCCTTTCATCGATTCGGACTTTTGTTGTCACTTTTATTTCTTTTTGTTATAGATTATTGTTTAACATGTTGTTCTGAAAATGTATTTAATTTGCTGCATTTGATTTGCCTTTGCATTTTGTTTTTATCTGAAAATGATTTAAGATTAAATATAAAAAAATAAAACCACCCAAAATTATCCCTAAACTCTGACGAGTACATAACAATATGTACATGACAGACCACTGCTGAGCCATGGATATGTACAGCCGTTGTTGATTAGTCCCTTCAGAAATTCTATGGCCGTCACCACGACATCATAGATAAATATTAAATATCGATCTCACAAATGAGAACATACTTTTTCAGCTAGATTCACGCCTTCTCATATTTTATTATTCCGATTTGAATTAACCCTGAAGTGACCTACAAGCAGTGTAAAAGGTGCTATATACCGAACCGAACATGCTTACCATTCCGATGAACATGACTTTTTTTTCTTTCTTTTTATTTCTTTTTTAAGTTTTGTATATGTAATGTATACTTGAATTGTTTAGCATAGTTTCAAATATATATGTAACGTCTACTTGAATTGTTTAGCATAGTTTCAAGAAGTTAACTCGAAAACATATCTGTTAAAGAAGCAAACACTAGAGGATATGTTATGATCTTGTTTGGTCATTTTGATCTTATAATGTTCTTGACAGTCTAAACACTTTTTTGTTATAATAATGTTAGGTATTTAACCGTGCTTCAAGATAATTACGTTCAAGAACGATCAAAACATGTTCAGTTTATCCAGATCAAACAAGATGAATGCGTTCAAGGATGATCAAGATGTGTTGAGTTTTCCCGATCAACCAAGACAAAACCGAGATCTTGTTTGATCTTAACAAACTTGACTCGTCTGGATCGTTCCTAAACGCAATTAACAAGTGAAGCTTATTTGATCTTGAATTATCTTAACACGTCTTGATTGTCTTTGTAAAACCAACTGAATATCTTACACTGTCTGAACAAAATTCTGTTAATAACAACGAGGGGATAAGGAGTAATGCAAATGAGGCAAAATCTCTACAAATACATGGTAAAGTCAAGCAATGGAACAACGCTTTTATTGTTAATCTTCATATTGAAGTCACCATGAGGCCTTCAACAATGAGCATTACTCATACCTCATACCCGGTTTGAGCGAAATTCATTGCTAATTGCTGAGCAACGCTACACTGTACATCCATGTCTTTTTTACCTTTGATCCATGGATGCGGGATCGTGAACAACAATGAAGGGATATGGAGAAAATGCAAATGAGACAAAATCTCTACAAATATATGGTAAAACCAAGCAACGGAACAACGCTTTTATTGTTGTTCTTCATCTTAAAGTCACCATGAAGCCATCAACAATGAGCATTTCTCATACCTCATAGCAGGTTCAAGACGGCCCCTAGCATCGGTTTGAGCGGAATTCATTGCTAATTGCTGAGCAACGCTACATCCATGTCTTTTTGCCTTTAATCCATGGATGCGGGATCGTGAACGAGCATAAACTTAATTGGTAAAGTGTTCTTACAATCGCTGTCCTCTAGTTCCCGAACAAAAGAATAGTAGAAGACGATCACAACATTTAAACAATCACAGGGCACTCATCGAGCCAATTGTAAGAAAACTTGGCATAATAAAACCATGAGACATGGGCACAATAAACAGGTGGTCAGAAAAAAATGTCTGTCAAGATCATGATTAGATCAAAATGGCCAAACAAGATCATAACATATTTGCTAGTGAAAAATAATGATTAAGTTTACTCTTTGATTATAAAATTTGCAATAAAAGCGTACATCGCTGTAAAAGAAGACAATAGTGGATGTCTATTATTTAAGATGAATAAAATGTATACATTCAACAAATTTCTTCAAAATTTGTATACTGATTAATTCAAAATTCATTAAAACATATAAAAAATTTCATTCCCATCCTTCCGCACAATTTCCCAAAGTAAACCTAATAGTTAACGATTTCTAAAAAAGTCCTTGCATTTTGTATACCCTTGCTTTAGCGGGCGGTATATAGCGATCATGGTGGCTGTTCGTTCCTTCGTCTGTCCGTCTGTCCGTTCGTTATTCCGTCCGCCATAGGGGTACACAGTTTGACGCGACTACTTCTCCTAGACTACTTGGTGAAATTTAATGAAACTTTCACAGATTGTTCAGTACACATTGCCATTGTGCACCATTTATTTAAAATTTTGATTTGATATTTTTAGGGGGAGCAGGGACTATATATTTTATGTGCTGTGCTCACAGTTTATCTAGTTTAGTATTGAAATTGAATTTACCTAAACACGTCCCAACACAACGCACAATTAGAGGCCAAGATTTGGATTACATTTATCAAATGAAACATTAAATACTAGAAAATGCATTGGTGTTCCACATAACACATGTATCGCCTGTACTATGTGTATTTAAAAATTCCTGATTTGTTATAAAAAGTGACTAAGTCAAATAATAGCATGAAATGCGTTAATAAAGCAGAACAAATTATATGATGCACAGTTATAATATAAATTGAGCATTCCCGCAATTTTGATTGGAAAGTAATTGAGAAGTCATTAAGGAGGAGTTGCAGATAATGGAGATTTTAATAAGCTAATATACATCGGCAAACGAATACCGAAGCAAGAGCGAGAAAAGGAGGAATTCTAAAACCATAAACCCAAAATCACGGCAATTTATATATAATATGATGAAGACATAAGATGGCTAGAAAATCTATTAAAAAGTTCAAGAAATGCATGGTGCATTTCTACAATATAAACTGAGGCTTTTCTGTAAGATTTGTTGGGAAATACTTAACCGTCTGGAGATATTTACGAATTCATCATAAGATGGCTAGAAAATCTATTAAAAAGTTCAAGAAATGCATGGTGCATTTCTACAATATAAACTGAGGCTTTTCTGTAAGATTTGTTGGGAAATACTTAACGGTCTGGAGATATTTACGAAAGATTCCAATCTGTTAAATGACGAAGATCAAAGATAGCTCAAAAATAAAAAAAAAATTTACAGGAAAACAAAATCCATAGCTAAGGCGCACTTGAAGCATTGCTACAAGTTTGGTTAGAAAGTACCAAATGGTGTAGAAGAAGCGGCAGACCAAGGACGCATAACCTGAGACTCCAATAAGCTTAAATGGAAAAGTCCGAAGTGACTTAAAATCTGATAAAGGTCAAAAGAAAAGAAAAAGTGCATGGTGGACATCTACAATAAAAAACACTGCCTTTTCTCTCCAACGTGAAAAGTCGCACTCAAAAGTCTGTTTACGTCCTGTTGTATGTTTAAAGTCTACTGTAAATGCGTTTGACGAAAAGAGAAATCTTCAGTTTTAAGTCGTAAAATGATAAGAAAGTAAGTGAAATTTTATAAAATATCAATCTGTATGATGACAGTTTTTATGCCTTTTTCTGCCACGAATCTGCATATTTCAGGTCCAGGAATATACATATCAATATACAATAAACTTGCAATATCTGAATTTAACAAAATTTTGTTCAAAACAAAGGAGTATCCCCCTCTCGCATAGCCCTGTTCTTAGCTGATTTTGGCATTTCTATTCAGACCCTATTTGTATATGCAGAATCAAAGTTAACATAAACTTCGGTATTTTGTTATTTCATGGATTTGAAATCTTATGCAAGATGTTAACATGCAAAAACTTTTGAAGAATTAGTTCTCTAATTCTTATGCTGTTCGTCAAAGAGACAATGTAACAAGTATTTTCTCGAAGCACACGATGTTTATTGGCCTCGAATAACCTATGAAGGTTTTGTTTACAATGTAAATTTCATTTCCGGTGATGTCACAGTATTGGTTGTAAAGGTCCACGATGGGATAGAAAGTAAAAATCATGAAAAATGGCATAAGTTTCAGAATTAGAGAAATAAAATCTATTATTTACAAGTCGTTGATCATCATAGTTCTACTGTTTAAAGGGTTAAACTCCTCGCTAGAGCTCGAACTTTTACCCTTTCGAAAGTAGAACGATGATAATCAACGACTTTCTCATTTTAAAACAGAAGATTTTCATACAATTTTATGAAGATTATACTGTGTTCATCACATCTGCTATATTTCAGTTTCGGTATAGCAAAACTATTATTGCATTATATGAAGTGAACATCTAAAATGGTCAGTTCTTGTGAAGTTGTTACCGTCTGAAGAATATTCAACTTCAGTTGATAACTTTGGATGTTCAACCAAATGAAGGCAATAATATACTACTTTTCCTTAGGTCGACGTACTTCAAAAATAAAAAAAGATAAAGTAGTCTAAACAATTAGGCTATTGCATTTTTTGCTCCTGGAAGATTAAGTTTAGAATATAGTAGAAGAGTAATCAATAAAATTTATAAAATACTTTAAATACTTACAGAATGTTTAACTTTTCTATGCCTCCGAATGTTTCGTTATTAATTTTTTCAATTTTATTAACATGCAAACTCCTATAAAAAGCAATGATCATGTCAACAATGTAAAAAAACATCTGACTTCTAAACATGGATTCTTTGTAAAAACCAGAATTTCTTGGAAATGGCATGTCACAGAAATAGCTGATTTTCATTTTATATGTTGAAATTAACTCAAAATAATGCTACCTTCTTACCATTGACCTCCGTTGCCATGGTATTCATTTTAAAATGTACAATAAATATCACCAAAATTGTGACATACCGTTTATCAGCCTATATTAAAATTGTTTGGTCCTGACAGAGAATTCATGTTAAGTTATGCGTTAATCAATCATAAAATAAAGGACAAATTCTACCTGTCCGACTAGTACTGTACAACATAAACTGAGTGCCAATGAAAACGCAGCAACTGATATTTACATGAAAAAAAAATTCTATAAGCGTTGTGTCTGCTAAACCTTTGCAGCCATCCTTTTTCAGCCCACTCTTTTTTGTAACAGCATCCACATTTAATTAAGTGGTCAAAATCAATTCTCCAGAATTGTCTTAACATTGCTATCACACTGACAAAAAAAATCTTTGTTCATCTTATTTTTAATTCCAATTTTGTCAAGAAGTTGTTTGTCATTATCAGATACACTTTGGCTCGCCTCTGCTACGATTGTACCTGATATGCAATACCAAATTCCATTGTGACATAAATTATCGAAAAAGCCATTTTCTCAATTCTAATGTATTCTAATCTAACCAACGGCAGTGGAATACCGAAGGAACAAAGCACAAGATTACATAAATCAAAGTCCAGAGACAAGGCAAAATCAAGAACACCGGAAGACGGAAGACCAAAGACACTACATACCCACAAAACACACAACCACTACATATACAACACAAAAAACTAAAGCACTAACAGTGTGAACTCTGAAAAAACAGAGTGACATCAGGTGCTCCGGAAGGGTAAGCATGTCTTGCTCTGTATACAGCACCCGCCACACGGTCAGTGAGGCATATGTTTTGAAAGATCTGTGAGGTTACTGATTGGTTATTGTCATTTTCTAACCCGAAACAAAACCAATTGAGAGCCATTGTACATGTTACTTCTCTAACCATCAAACAGTACCAAGGTGAAATTTAATCACTTTAGAGTCAAACATGGACAGGGACAAATCGGTTCCACAAACATCACTGACGAAGACAAAACTAAAATTTAACAAGACAACACAAAAAACTAAAGCACTGAAAGTGTGAACTCCCATAAAAATCGAGAGAGACATCAGGTGGTCCGAAAGGGTAAGCATGTCCTGCTCTGTATACAGCACCCGTCACACTGTCAGTGGGTCAATCCAGGGTAAAGTCAAATCCGGTTAAGTCAAATCCGGGAAGACGTGAATCTAGCTGAAAATGTCAGTTTTCATTTGTGACACTGACATTTAATATCTATGATATCGTTGTGACGGCCATAGAATTTCTGAAGGGACGAAAGTAACAAGGGCTGAACATATCCCTTACTCAGCAGTTTTTATGACAGTGCTTTTGCTCTTTCCACAAAGTCACTGTGTGAACTGCACGCTCTACAGTAACGAATTAATTGTGAAATATACATTCCATATGCTGGGGAGGTAGGTATATTGCTGCAGAGAAAGGGAAAGTTGACAATTGGAAAGTCAGAATCATCACGTTTGTCATATAGCCTAGATTTCAGACGTCCATGTTCGTCAATGTATAACAAAAGGTCAAGGTATGAAGCAGAGTTGGTGTATCGGTTGTCTCTTTAATTTCAAGTTCAAAGGGGT
Source organism: Modiolus philippinarum (assembly GCA_002080025.1). Classification (NCBI taxonomy): domain Eukaryota; kingdom Metazoa; phylum Mollusca; class Bivalvia; order Mytilida; family Modiolidae; genus Modiolus; species Modiolus philippinarum. The sequence goes on along the minus strand of MJUU01002635.1, from coordinate 70,135 downwards.
AGATGCGATGTAAATATTCTTTAAATCTTGGGTTATTAACAGAAGGTACATCATCTATATATATAAAGCTGAAATTAAAAGTCTGGTTTAGTTGTTTTTGTTTTTGTTGTATTAGCCCTTGTAAAAACTTTGCTTCATACGAAAAAAGGAAAAGGTCAGCTTAAAGTGGTGCACAATAGGAATTCCTATTGTCTGTTGAAAAACGTGGCCTCCACATTCAACAAAAATGTTGTCGATCAAAAATTCAAGCATTTTTATTAGGTCATTTTCACTGTATTTCTTGTTTGACTCAGTGTTGTTCTCAACATGTTCTTAATATGTTTTATCTTTTCCTATTACCAAATATGAAAACCTGCGTTGTCCGTTTTGGTACAGAAATATTGATGTATCAGATCTGAAATTACTGTTTTAAGTTTATTATGTGGATGGGTTGTATACAGGGTAGAAAAATCAAAAGTTTAAATGCTATTGCAGTATGGGAGACTGTTTGAGGAGAGCTGTTCAAGGAGATCTTTGGAATTTTTTATCAACTGTTATTTGATATTTGCCTTCGCACTCATTGGACGGGAATTTGGTCTACCTTCTTTCCTGAGACAGACTAGCAGACTAGATTCCTTGAGCTAGCCGGCAGTTTAGCGGCGAGCACTCTTTGACCCTTCTTTCAAAATTACGTTTTGTCCTATGCTTTTTCTGTTCCAAGATAGTGGTCATTGAGTTAGGAGTCTACCTGTATTGGGTTTTATTCGCGTGTTTATAATACTATAGGGAAACGGGATAGAGAAAGGGGAGGTTTGGGTACCCATAAACCGGTTTAAATGCATTTTAAATATTTTTTGAAATTATGGATTTCCTTTGTTTGGGTTCTAGTGCTGCTGATGAGGAATAAATTTCCGAAATGGCCATACAGCTCATTAAAATTATTGCAGTTGGAGTTAACATATGTGTTATGGTCTCATGTTCATTTACTCCATATCCTTTCGTGAAATATTTAACCCTACCACTGGCTTTTGCTGGTGCCGGTACCAAGTCCGGCTATCCCTAGTTCCTATCGTTATTTATGTTTGTCTCTTGTTTTCATTATTGTTTTTCTGGAGCAGTTTGCTTGTAAATTGTGGCATGTGATTGTAGTTCCTGGCCATTGTAGGTGTTTGCTGTTTTCCTGTTTTTGTAATTATCTTAAATCAGTTGATTTCTAGTAAACCTGCGTAACATAAAATATACTTTTGTTGCTTTTCATCTTGGAGTTGCAAACAAAAGCTTGATCATCAAACATTGCTAGAGGTTTATCAATATTACATGTACTTCCTTCATAAAATTCGTGCAACTTCTTATATTTCAAAATCCCGACATTAAATTTTTTCCGACTTATTCTAGTTTTTGATTTCGAATGCTTTGATCTTATCTGCCTTGAGGCATAAGTTTTAAAAATTGTCATCTGTTAAACCCACTAAAATTTTGATGTTTATTTTTATTTATCAAATAAAAAATTATGATTCTAATCATTCCCTATATTATTACGGGGGTAGACCTAATTAAGCCTAAAAGTTTCCACTTGTTTAATCTTTTTAATAAATTCAGTATTAAAACTACATATGTTCATGTCGACCTCAAACAATTTTCAACAATCTTTACCGTCCCGTTTTCTGTCTAATGGTCATCAAAGATACCTTGTTTTCGTATATTATTTTGTCCGTTCAGGACTTGGTTTTGGTGTATAAAATTAGCTCTAATAAAATATCTGTTGGATATAAAATTATTGCCACGCGTGGAGCAGATCATGCTTACCCTTCCGCAGCACCTGATAATACCTCAGTTTTTATAGGGTTCACACTGCTGGTGCTTTAGTTTTGTGGCGTTTTTGTTCATTTTTGTTTGTTTGTTATGTCTTTGTCATACTGTCTCAATTCGTGTTGCTGTGAATTGTCGTGATTTTGGATTTATGATTTTAGAATTTCCCTTTTCCTCGTTCTTGCTTCGGTATTCGTTTGCCGATGTATTCAAATGCAAAATTCTTTAGTATAAACATATGAGAAAAATGAGCGTGAATAATGATAGTAAATCTTAATAGTTTTAACCAGAATACATGGGTACAAGACAAAAGTTTTACTCTATAAACACTTCTTGAAAAAACACAAGTCATTTAATTTTCACCAAAAACTGAGAATATGAAGAACATTAGAGATAAGGATTTATTAAAATTTTAGAAAATTCTACTGCTCCATTTTTTCTAAATTTAGAATGAAGTGTTTAAAAGTCAATAAAATTGCTGAATCTTATTCTCTAAATTACCTCCCTTGCAAAAAATCAGACTTTTACTTTCTATTATTTTTAGATATCATTAAAAAGAGTAGAGTAAATGCAATCATAATAAATAACTGGATTTTAGATGGTTGTTTTTATGACGAAATGAGTATTTATTTTCTATGTGAAAAAATATTCACAATTTCAAAATTGTAAATCATACCTATCACAATTATTCTTTTTATTGATTTAAAAATTAGAAAAGGGAAAACAGGTTTATCTCCCGATATCCCAGTTCTACCCCCTTAATTAGTATTAATTACTGATATTCTGGAAAAAAAAGACAAAAAAAGTCACACTTACAAGTATGTTAAATTCTCCATACTCTCAAAAGCATAATCTGGTATTTCTTTTATCTCATTATCTTTCAAAATCCTAAAAATAAAGCCATAAAACAATTGTTTTCCTTTTCCATTTTTCTACATCATTGTCTGCATAAAAGTTAAATGATTTTTTTTCAGGACAAGTATGAGGATAAATGTAAAATGTAATAATCATCTCTTTGATTATTTCCGTAAATTGTTACAACCAGACACTACCGTCATGGAACGGGGGATTTGGCATGCCATAAAACCGCTTTACCCAACCAGTCGACAAACGGTCGACAATTGTTTTCTGTGGTTTCCATATGATTTGTATTTTTGCCTTATTGACTTGCGCTCTTGACAAATCTGTTCGGTAATCATTTAGGATATTTTTGTGTAGAGACATCTTTGGGGTTTTGTGCTAAAATATAAATGTTTTATATAAGGGTGTTTAATTTGGCGCTTTGATAACCTTTGTCTTCTATTTTTGGTGCTTAATTTGATAAACGACGGGAAAATACAGAAAAAACCCTGTTAAATGTTCATATCGTGTGTAAATAGTATATGGTGTGTTTAATTTTGGTGCTTGGAATATAATTGCCAAAAACGCCAAAATTAAACTGCATCCAAAATTTAAAAATTTACGGTAGATTATATCGAGAAAACAAAACAAATGTAATATTCATCTCTATCATTATTACATGTAAATTTCATATTTTTCCTCCAGCGTATCCTAAAATAAACCATTGAATCCCGTTTTCATAGGTATTTTGTGTAATTTTGCACAATTCACATTTACAATCTTGAAAACCTCCA